>SJYV01005869.1:412946-432756 GCA_006410875.1 Neotragus pygmaeus | reverse complement strand
GCCACCTCATGCGAAGAGTTGACTCATTGGAAAAGACTCTGATGCTGGGAGGGATTGGGGGCAGGAGGAGAAGAGGACGACAGAGGATGAGATGGCTGGATGGCATCACTGACTGGATGGACGTGAGTCTGAGTGAACTCCGGGAGATGTTGATGGACAGGGAGGCCTGGCGTGCTGTGATTCACGGGGTCACAAAGTGTCAGACACGACTGAGCGACTGAACTGAACTGAACTGTGGCCCAGCTGGTGAAGAATCCACCTGTAATGCAGGACACCAGGGTTCGATCCCTGGATTGGGAAGATCCCCTGGAGAAGGGAACGGCTACCCACTCCGGCATTCTGACCTGGAGAATTCCATTGGGTCCTAAACAGTCAGACACGACTGAAAGACTTTCACTTCACTTCAAATATAATAATATAAATTAATATGTTTATATCTTTTGAAGATAAACTTCAACACTCTCAAACATCAAACCAACAACCCTAAGTAATTATCTGATCAAGGCAGAAAGACTTACTTAAAGGGGCAATTTGATATGAGAATTGAGGTATTCATAAAAGCGTAACAATGAGTTAGCTATTCACTCTCATGGTCCACTGTGGACTTTGGCAAGGGTCATTTTTATTTCATTATCAATGAATCAATAAATATATAAAAATACTTGACATTTGGTGAAATGTACTATTATGAAGGGTACAATTTGATGAATTAAGCAATAGCTGGCACTCTGATCAGAGCATAGAACATTTCCATCATCCTGGAAATGCCCTTTGTTCCCCTTTCCGGTCAATCTCCGTCTACCATATGCAGTGAATCTTTGTTATTTATCTCGCTATACGTTTGTTTATCTTGTGCTTGAGCTCCCTAGGGATGGACTTATGCAGTAATATTCTTTCCTAGCTTGGTCCTGAGATTTTTCAGCTTTGTGTTACAGCAAACCGTGTTCTGTTTGACTTCTAATTCCTTACACTTTAATTCAGAAAGTGGCATGCACTCAGCAACTCGTGTGAACATGAGGCTCACCTCAAGCATTTCCCTTCTCTTAGGGATCACAGATGTGTTAGCCCATTCCCTCTGAGAGGCAGAAGCTAAGACAGGATTAGACATGTAAAAGATGTACTGGAGGACGGGACCGTGAGGAATACCAGGAGGCAGGGGGCTCCATCAGACTGTTATGCAAGACTTACCCCTAGAAGAAAGAGGGGAGGAAGGAGGGCTGGGTAGGAAAATAAATGTCAGCATTCAGTACAAGTCTGTGAGAGTTTCAGTCATGGCTATGGAGAATCCTGAAGACAAAGTAGCCCACTGGAAGGCGTTGGTGTTTCTGTCATAATCATTCATTGGTTGGGATCAGCTCATAGGAAGTGGGGTCCTGGCAGGACTGTGGCAGGGGAATTGTGGCAGTGGCTGGTTGAACAGAGAGTGTCTGTTATTGCTTTTGGTCATGGGGCCATGCCCTGTACTCACTGTTGCCTCCCCGTTTCACCCTCGGCAGGCACCTTGGAAAGTCTCGGTGGCTTGTCTAGTGGTTTCATTCAGACCTCCATTCATGATGGTTCTGACCTGTTGGTGATCATCATCTTCCCAGGACAGGTTTCCTGCTTGTGTCTCTTCACAATTACTTCAGAGGAAAGTTGCAACAGGAGCGTCCAAGTGGGTCACTCGAATTCCATGCTGACGCCTCTCTGCGCCCATCACATCCTCAAAGGTGTTCTCTTCCCCAAGGCTGTTTTCACAGATCACTACCTGTGTGAATATGAGGGGCTGGGCCACGTCTCAGGTCAATGTCCCATCTGTTCAGGATTGCATTTCCTCTGCTTGCTGGGGAGTGACGGAGCCAGTCCCAAGTCTCAGTCTAAGCATGTGTTTGGGGGAGGCTCATACCAGTAGTATTAACATTATTTCACGCTGTCGGAAGGGAAACTCTCTAGAGAGGCAACACCTGTTGCAGCCATACCTGTTTCACTACTCATCATTGTGGCTGCGCCCACGCTGCTTCTGATGGTTAGATGCTACCTTCGACCTCTGTATTTTCAAGATTCCATCATCCTTCTTATCTGCAGAGAACACGGTTCTATGACAGTATTTTATTGCTCTGAGTCCTGCCAACAGACAATAGCTGTCCTTGAGCTTCTCAAGACAATGGTGTTTCAGCACCAGAGTTTCACTGTTGCTTTTGTAACTGAGGAGTATCCCAGGCTCTCCCTCAGGACATGATTAACAGGTGGGTTTTCAGGCCGTATATAATCCAGTCGCTTGGCCGTTTCTATTAATTTTTAAAATTCCCTTTTGCCCACGTCTGCCATGGCTGTTTTGACTTTTCTGTTCTACTTATTATGGGCTTTCACTGTCTCCAAGCTTCCAAGACCTATCTTAACATTGATTCCACACTGTTCTTTGAGATCTTGTCAAGCTGCCAAACCCTTTATCACAAGACAGTTCTCCCCTTCTTAATAAATTAAGGAACTGTTATCCAATCTCATGTTCTACTGTTTTTGATACAGGACAATCAGGATGCAGTCTCAGTAAGATTCTCCCAGCTCCTTTCCGTGTATACTGACTAAGTCCTGCAGACCGACTAGGAGTCTGCTGGGAGGTGCCCTGGGGGTCATAGTTCCTTGCCTCCTTTCACCTGCCCAGCACTTCCCCAGCTTGGAATCTAAAAGGGGAGCTAACAGCCGGGTGCTGAGGGGTGTTGATGTTTCCTTGTGAGGCAGTGATCACTGAGCAATTTTCAAGCAGTGGAGGCATACAGGCCCTTAGTAGGAAGGAGCAGGCCTCTTCTTCAAGTCAAAATGATTTAAGGGATTTGGAGTTAATATAAAGAGTTCATCAACCCGAAGCCTCAGGATCTCAGTCTTTCCAACAGGAGATCTATCACTGGCACAAATTTTGCAGGAAAGACTGACAATTCAGTCTTCTCTGGAAGGCTGTCTGCTATTATTGTAATTAATTCCTGGGAGGAATACTCAGTTTTTTCCCCTGTCTCTAGCTGCAGGAGATAAGAGTCCCTTTATAAGCTGCCAAGGAGGCCCTCTGAATTTTATACTTCACCTTCAATTGGTGGTGAATCCCCCATGGCCTTTTATTGGTTTTCTCGGATGCATCAAAGTCATGCAATAAGAGACACCTGGCATAATTTCCTTCTAACTAATACTTTCCTCAGCCATGCAAAAGCCTGAGATACTGTTCCTGTGAGTGTATACCAGTTCACCAAAGGTGAGGGTTTTAACAAATGCACTGCTTTAATTGTAGGACTCTGCCTACCACCAGTGAAGAAGTCTTCCTTGCCAGCTTGCTGCCAGAGCATCCAGCTTCAACAACTCATATTAAGAACTATTAATCTGGACTACTGCTGACACATTGTTTTAAGTCAGAACTCTGGAAAACAGACCATGAGTGGGAGATTTTCAAGTGGAATGTGTTTGGGGCAAACAACAACAACAAAAGGTGTCTTGGGCAGTGCCCTCAATACCAATATTTAGATATAAACACTCTAGAACTGGACAAAGAGAACCTGAACTTCAGTGAGTTACAAAGATAAACGCATAGTTTCATAGGAATCACTGGAATTGGGGTGGTCCTTTAGAGTGGCTTTGCCTTGAGACCATTTGGGGATGGCGGCCAACCTGAGTTTAGATGCTTACTTGAGCTGAAGGAAATTTCTGGAGAGGGACACAGCTGTTGGTGTTCCCCAAAGGTACAGGAATGAGAGTCTCAAGTCTTTTTTTTTTTTTTCAGTTTTATTTATTTTTTCACTTTACAATATTGTATTGGTTTTGCTGTACATCAACATGAATCCATCATGGGTGTACATGTGTTCCCCATCCTGAACCTGCCTCCCACCTCCCTCCCTGTACCATCCCTCTGGGTCATCCCAGTCTACCAGCCCCGAGCATCCTGTATCATGCATTGAACCTGGACTGGTAATTTGTTTCACATATGATAATTTACATGTTTCAGTGCCACTCTCCCATATCATCCTGCCCTCCCCACCTCCCACAGAGTCCAAAAGACTGTTCTATACATCTGTGTCTCTTTTGCTGTTGTGCATACAGGGTTATCGTTACCATCTTTCTAAATTCCATATGTATGTGTTAATATGCTATATTTTTTGAACGGTGGTGTTGGAGAAAACTCTTGAGAGTCCGTCGGACTACAAGGAGATCCAACCAGTCCATTCTGAAGGAGATCCACCCTGGGATTTCTTTGGAAGGAATGAAGCTAAAGCTGAAACTCCAGTACTTTGGCCACCTCATGCGAAGAGTTGACTCACTGGAAAAGACTCTGATGCTGGGAAGGATTAGGGGCAGGAGGAGAAGGGGACGACAGAGAATGAGATGGCTGGATGGCATCACGGACTCGATGGACGTGAATCTGAGTGAACTCTGGGAGATGGTGATGGACAGGGAGGCCTGGTGTGCTGCGATTCATGGGGTGGCAAAGAGTCAGACACGACTGAGCGACTGAACTGAACTGAACTGAACTGATGCTGTATTGGTGTTTTTCTTTCTGGCTTACTTCACTCTGTATAATAGGCTCCAGTTTCATCCACCTCATTAGAATTGACTCAAATGTATCCTTTTTAATGGCTGAGTGATACTCCATTGTGTATACACACCACAGCTTTCTTATCCATTCATCTGCTGATGGACATCTAGGTTGCTTCCATGTCCTGGCTATTATAAACAATGCTGCGATGAACATTGGGGTACACGTGTCTCTTTCAATTCTGGTTTCCTTGGTGTGTAGGCCCAGCAGTGGGATTGCTGGGTCATAAGGCAGTTCTATTTTCAGTTTTTTAAGGAATCTCCACCCTGTTCTCCACAGTGGCTGTACTAGTTTGCATTCCCCCCAACAGTGGAAGAAGGTTCCCTTTTCTCCACACCCTCTCCAGCAGAGTCTCACAGAGGGAGTCTGGGTGGCACACTGTATTATCTACTATAGAAAGTGATTGAAAATAGCATTGCACTGTTTGGTCATTCCTTGATTTTTCATTCATAAGAAGTTTAGGACCTTTATTTCCCCCTGTTTTTAACTGTAGTTTCTGAGGGTATGAAGTTGATTCAAGTTTCATTAGGTTTATTCTGTACTGTCATTAATGTTGACACACATGACGGCTATTTTAACTTACGAATGTTGGAGTTTTGTTACTTAACATTTTTCTGAGTAAGACAATATATTCCTTTCAAGAAACTCAGGATTTTATAGTAAAAAAGGCAGATTATGTCTGACACTTCTCACAGTGGCTAACTTAAGCAAGCCCAGTATCTCTGGTAGGCTTTAGAAAAATGGGCTGTTTAATTAATTCTTGGAGGTTTAAAGGAAAATAAAAAGAAGGGAAGGAAAACAAAAATACCATGTGTAGTTTGAAGTGGATTTTCTTCATCTTGCTGTGTGAAGCAGCCAAGTGTTAATTTTGGAAATGCTTTGCAGTGTTTAATTTTCAGATCACCCTTAATGACACTGAGATTCACTAACTGAAAGAATCAAAGTAAGAGACACTGATGTAAGTGACAAGCACCTCTGTTCTTCCTTCTGTTTGCAGTGGGATAACAGAGTGCAGGTCCACTGATCCAGAGAGCAGTGGCTCACAGCACAAAATCCCAAAGATGATATGTGCAGAATCACATTCTAATATGATATTAAAAGCCTGACAGTAAGGCAATATGTAACATTATGGTTTGAAGAAAGAGGATACTTTTTGTGCAAGATTGCACATTCAAACATTTGAATGCTCAATGTGGCATTTATTTGGATGGGCAATGAAAGATTCATATAAATGTTCATGAGTTATCACACAGCTGCACATAACGTTCACCAACACTTACCTAAATGTTTTCATATTGTGGAAGATAGCTTCATCTAGAAAGCCTGAAAGTACACATTTGAATGGGTGATTAATGAAAATAGACCTCGTTGATATTTATTATAGCATCATCTACTCACTCCAATGTTTACGTATGTCTTTGTGTTGTTTCCAAACATCGAAATAAAACTGTGGTAGGAGAGCTATAAGAATAGTCTGCATGTTATTATGCAAAATGAAGGAATAAAATGACAAATGAATTGGGGGCCATTTTATGCTTTGTTCAGAGATTAAAGAGAATGTTGAATGAGTGTTTAGAACCTTGTGATTATGGAGGTGGCTCAGTAACCCTTGACTCCCTGGGAGAGTACTGTGTCTGGCAGACACAAAAGGCACAAAGTCCTGTTCTCTATCCCTCATTTCAGACAGTGTGACTGCAGAGTTGGACTAAAATGTTCCTAATCACCAGATAGGGCACTTAATTTTGAGGGTGGAGGATAAGAATCAAGGTTGCACAGGAATTTTACATATTCAAGTATCCTGGGAGAAAAAAGAAAATAAGGTGGCCAGGGAAATTTCTTCACAAATCAGTCAGGAACACATTCATTTTTTGGCTCCTGCCTTAAGACTGATAAGGGAAATTAAAAAAAAAAAAAGGCAAAAAAAAAAAATCAATCTGATTGCTATGGATTGGGAGGCAGAATTGCCATTGTTGCTTAGTTGCTGGGCTGTGTCCAGCTCTTTTGCGACTCCATGGACTGTGGCCCCCCAGGCTTCTCTGTCCATGGGATTTCCCAGGCATGAATACTGGAGTGGACTGCCATCGCCTTCTCCAGGGGATCTTTCCGACCTAGGGATCAAACCCAGGTCTCCTGCACTGGCAGGAGGATTCTTTATCATCGGAGCCAGCAGGGAAGCAGTAGGAAGATTAGGAATTCCTTTGCTGCTAAGTCGCTTCAGTCGTCTCCGACTCTGTGCGACCCCATAGATGGCAACCCACCAGGCTCCCCCTTCCCTGGGATTCTCCAGGCAAGAACACTGGAGTGGGTTGCCATTTCCTTCTCCAATACAGGAAAGTGAAAAGTGAAAGTGAAGTCGCTCAGTCGTGTCCGACTCCTAATGACCCCACAGACAGCAACCTACCAGACTCCTCCTTCCATGGGATTTTCCAGGCAAGAGTACTGGAGTGGGGTGCCATTGCCTTCTCCTTTAACAAAGTTTAATTATTTATTTCTCGCTGTGTATAATATGGCTTTCTCTTTAGCAATGTTTACACCAAAAGCTAAGGCTAAAAAAGTCTCTTAGCCCTTGTGTGACTTAAACTGCTAATTAATTATCATAGACAGTAACTGTTTTCACATGTGACTCAGTATCTGCAGTCATTAGCGCTCACAAGGCTTCACAGTTCTATGCCACTGACAAGTAAGGCTTTCAGACAGTAGATACTCGATCGAGATTCAACAACAGAATATGACAAATACGCCATTTTCCCCTGTATCTCACCTCTTGAATATTTCCCATTCTATTTTCTTTAACGCACAGCTTCTCCTCCTCACAATAACTCTTGCCATTTCATCCTATAAAATGAGCATGTCTTTGCTAACTTACCAAACATTTTTTACTGTAAGTTGTCTATTTCTCAGTATTTTAATAAGCCTGAGGGATTAACATTAAATGCTATTGTGATGGCTGCTTTTATGTGTCAACTTGGAGGGTTTTGGATGAAATTAGAATTTAAATTAGTAAACTTTGGGTGAATCAGATAGCCCTTGATAACCTGCTGCTGCTGCTAAGTCACTTCAGTCATGTCCGACTCTGTGCGACCCCATAGACGGCCTCCTACCAGGCTCCTCTGTCCCTAGGATTCTCCAGGCAAGAACACTGGAGTGGGTTGCCATTTCCTTCTCCAAGGCATGAAAGTGAAAAGTGAAAGTGAAGTTGCTCAGTCGTGTCCGACTCTTAGCGACCTCATGGACTACAGTCTACCAGGCTCCTCCACCCATGGGATTTTCCAGGCAAGATTACTAGAGTGGAGTGCCATTGCTTTCAAATTAGTTGAAGACCTGAATGAAGCTTTAGCAAACCACCTTTGGACTTCACCTGCACCACTGGCTTTACTATTTCTAGAACCTGCTGGTCCACACTACAGAGTTTTGACTCACCAGCTTCTGTAATTGTGTGAGCCAATTCCTTATAGCTAAATAACCTCTATCTCTCTCTAAACATATCTCACTGGTTTTGTTTTTCTGGAAAACCCTGGACTAATACGGGTATCACCCTGCTTATTTAACTTATATGCAGAGTACCTCATGAGAAATGCTGGACTGGAAGAAGCACAAGCTGGAATCAAGATTGCCGGGAGAAATATCGATAACCTCAGATATGCAGATGGCACCACCCTTATGGCAAAAAGTGAAGAGGAACTAAAAAGCCTTTTTATGTAAGTGAAAGAGGAGAGTGAAAAAGTTGGCTTAAAGCTCAACATTCAGAAAATGAAGATCATGGCATCTCATCCCATCACTTCATTGGGAATAGATCGGGGAAACAGTGGAAACAGTGTCAGACTTTATTTTTTGGGCTCCAAAATCATGGCAGATGGTGATTGCANAGAGTGAAAAAGTTGGCTTAAAGCTCAACATTCAGAAAATGAAGATCATGGCATCTCATCCCATCACTTCATTGGGAATAGATCGGGGAAACAGTGGAAACAGTGTCAGACTTTATTTTTTGGGCTCCAAAATCATGGCAGATGGTGATTGCAACCATGAAATTAAAAGACACTTACTCCTTGGGAAGAAAATTATGACTAACCTAGATAGCATATTGAAAAGCAGAGATATTACTTCGCCAACAAAGGTCCATCTAGTTAAGGCTATAATTTTTCCAGTGGTCATGAATGGATGTGAGTTGGACTGTGAAGAAAGCTGAGTACCAAAGAATTGATGCTTTTGAACTGTGGTGTTGGAGAACACTCTTGAGAGTCCCTTGGACTGCAAGGAGATCTAACCAGTCCATCCTAAAGGAGATCTGTCCTGGGTGTTCATTGGAAGGACTGATACTGAAGCTGAAACTCCAATACTTTGGCCACCTGATACGAAGAGTTGACTCATTGGAAAAGACCCTGATGCTGGGAGGGATTGGGGGCAGGAGGAGAAGGGGTCAACAGATGATGAGATGGCTGGATAGCATCACCAAGTTGATGGACATGAGTCTGAGTGAACTTCGGGAGTAGGTGATGGACAGAGAGGCCTGGCGTGCTGTGATTCATGCGGTTGCAAAGAGTCAGACATGACTGAGCAACTGAACTGAACTGAATACAGATATGATATGAAACTTGGATGTTCAAAGCTAGGTAAAAGTATACTTCAGAAATTAACTGTGATGACAATGTCACCTCTCTCTGAGTATAACTAGACTCTTAAATACTGTCTGTTTAGATAACAGAGCTTGCTTAATGGAGAGATTACGTCACTAATTGCATAGCCAGGGCAGGTTCATGACTGTACACTAGTGATCTCTCTCAAGAAACTGACAATAAAAGCCATTTATTGAATATCTGAAATCCTCAAAACCAGCAATAGCAAATGGAAAAGGAAGAAAGAGGGAATTACATAGAGAAAGTGCTCTGGATATCTACAGAAATGTCTCTTGGGGTCTTAGGCTGAATACCAATTTGCATATGTACAGTGAAACTCCATGATAGCAAAGAAAAAAAAATCACAGGAAAGAATAATTGCCAGGTACTCCTGCCATAAACACCACCTCTAGTACAGCCTCATACAACTGGGAAGGAGCTGCCACCTCCCACCTCCCACCTTCACTGAGGTTTGTGTCCATGAAACCTACAAGATCACTGTGAACAAGGGAACAATTGTTAATGAAGGCAAAGGCACTCCCATTCCAGCGCCTTTCCTGCTCTACCCAGGGCTCAGTGTAGAGGGAGCAGCTAAAATCGCCTGTCTCCCCGTCTTTTCCTGAGAGGGGTCCATCTGCACACTCTGAAAGCTCTGTCCAAGAGCTGGGCTTCTCTAATTCGGCATACATCTCTGTCTCTGCCTCTATTTATCTGTATATCTTATGTTTCCTATTTCTATCTTTAGAAGTCAGAGCTTTTGTGATTTTTAATTCTCATCTACATATATGTTCCACAGTGATTTTTAAATGGAATTTGGAAGATAGAGAATGAAATACTGTTAATAACCTTCCTCAAAATCAAGAGATATAATTTACTATGTTTTTGATAGTTGTTTTATTGGCCTCATCATTGTCTTAAATTTAATGGTTATGGTGCAATATTCAACCTACTAAGAACTATTCTCAAGTATAATTAATAAAATCAGGTCTATTCAATAGAACATTTCTTTTAGGTTTCTTCACATTTTCCCACAGAATGTTGGAAAGGTAATTTGTATGCTTTGGCTGAATGTTATTATTGCTACAACTTTAGCTTTATATAGTTTAATACACTTGCTTGATAAGTTGTATTACATTTATATTTTAATATGAGGTTCTAATTTTCACTGGGCTTCCCTGGTGGCTCANTTTAGGTTTCTTCACATTTTCCCACAGAATGTTGGAAAGGTAATTTGTATGCTTTGGCTGAATGTTATTATTGCTACAACTTTAACTTTATATAGTTTAATATACTTGCTTGATAAGTTGTATTACATTTATATTTTAATATGAGGTTCTAATTTTCACTGGGCTTCCCTGGTGGCTCAGTGGTTAAGAACTTGCCTTTCAGTGCATGAGTTGTGGGTCCAGTTGCTGGGCCATAAAAATCCCCTGGAGAAGGAAATGGCAACCCACTCCTGTGTTCTTGCCTGGGAAATCCCATGGACAGAGGAGCCTGGTGGGCTACAGTCCATGGGGCTGCAAAAGAGTTGGACAGGACTCAGCGACTAACATGAGTCAAGTACTCTTTCCTGAAAGATTTAGCTACTTATATATTAATTTTTGCCCTGATTTTACCAACCCTGTGCTTTCTTTTAAAATTTCATGGTACCTAACTGGTAACTAATATATTAAATGACCTCAGACCCAGGTATGGAAGACATATTCTGAATCAAGTTCTAGCATCTTGTCTGAGCTATAACAACGCAAATTATATCACTCTACTAGAGCTCTGAGATGTACTAAAAAAATAAGAGGCATAACACTAATTGTGGCAGGTGGTGCATTTCATTTGCAATGACAAAGCTTATTACTATACAAAATGAGTTTACTGTAAAAGAATGTTAAAAATTTCTATCTAGTGCATTACCAAGTCTTTAATTTCTGCCTGTTAATGTACCTTCAGTAGCAACACACAGTTCAGAGAAGCTACTAGAATTAAATATTTAAATGATATTGTGCATTTTTATTAAAGGAAGTATTTAAATTAAGCAAAAGTAACTTTATGTCTAATAAGCCTCACTTATGTGATTAAAGATTAAAGCAGTGTGTATTCTCTCTCAGGGAACTTGATAGCAACTGCTGAATTACTTTAATAATGAAAAATTGGATTCAACAAAATTTAAACAATACAAATAATCATGTATTTATGTGGTTCAACAGTTTAGTGTTAATTACCTTCAAAGATATATTCTGCCTCAAAGCCTCCTTGCATGCCGAGGAACATATTGAAGAATTATAAATGTGTCGTGTAAAATATGTTGTCACATATTTTGTAGTAACTGGCTTTTAGAAAAACCTGCCCAAGGCTTAAGGAAAAATGAAAGAGTTTAAAGTGTTATTTGTCTACATCAAAAGCAGTAGTTCATCAGTGAAATGAATTATAATAACTTTGTGAAATATAGAAATAAAGATGCATCTGTGTAAAAGAATAATGTGCAATCAGTAGAACAGTAAAGGAAATCTGAAGTTATTAAAATGTTCATGATATATTAAATAAAATACAGTTGATATAAAACAACATGTATCTTATGTTAAAAATAGCATGGGTAAATGTTGTATGCATGCATATATGTATATAAACAGTATGTGTAGAAACTGAGAAAAGATTGCTAGCTTACATCTTGAAAGAATTGTAACTGAAAGGCAATAAGCATCATCTGGGTAGTGGAGTTTTGTGTTCTTATTTTCCTTTGTGAGCTTTTAAAATATTTTTAAAACTTTCATTGTGAATGTGTATGACCAGTACAATAAGACAGTAATAACCGCAAGAGAAATATTACCATTAATGATTGTAAAAATAGTTATTAATTATTTAATACCTACTATCCTAATAACAGCCTATTTCAGCAGAAAAAAAGCTTTGTTTTTGCTAAGAAGAGACACAGTATTAACCAATTATTATTATCTCCTATCCAGCAATAAGATTCCTATCTAGCAATCAGATACTGTTATATCTTATGATTATGATAACACCTAGAACCATCTTATTCATTGTATACTCATTCTTTTATTTACCTTCAAGGAAAGAATCCTGTTCATTCTTGTACCTCTAATTTCTTTTAACTTATCTTTTCTGGTTATTCCCATAAATGCACATGAAGTTTGTGGGGGATGTTGGGTGCACTTCAGGAGACTCATTCCATCAGAATCCAGGAGTGTTGCATGATGGTGACCAGCAACAGAGTAGTTCCCTCTGAAATGCCTTTGTTTGAAGGGAGCTGAGAAACTGAGATTTGACAATTCCTCTCCTGGAGTGGCGGAAAGTGAAGAAGAACTAAAGAGCCTCTTGATGAAAGTGAAAGAGGAGGGAGAAAAATTTGGTTTAAAGCTCAGCATTCAGAAAACTAAGATCATGGCATCCAGTCTCATCACTTCATGGCAAATAGATGGGGAAACANGAGGAACATATTGAAGAATTATAAATGTGTCGTGTAAAATATGTTGTCACATATTTTGTAGTAACTGGCTTTTAGAAAAACCTGCCCAAGGCTTAAGGAAAAATGAAAGAGTTTAAAGTGTTATTTGTCTACATCAAAAGCAGTAGTTCATCAGTGAAATGAATTATAATAACTTTGTGAAATATAGAAATAAAGATGCATCTGTGTAAAAGAATAATGTGCAATCAGTAGAACAGTAAAGGAAATCTGAAGTTATTAAAATGTTCATGATATATTAAATAAAATACAGTTGATATAAAACAACATGTATCTTATGTTAAAAATAGCATGGGTAAATGTTGTATGCATGCATATATGTATATAAACAGTATGTGTAGAAACTGAGAAAAGATTGCTAGCTTACATCTTGAAAGAATTGTAACTGAAAGGCAATAAGCATCATCTGGGTAGTGGAGTTTTGTGTTCTTATTTTCCTTTGTGAGCTTTTAAAATATTTTTAAAACTTTCATTGTGAATGTGTATGACCAGTACAATAAGACAGTAATAACCGCAAGAGAAATATTACCATTAATGATTGTAAAAATAGTTATTAATTATTTAATACCTACTATCCTAATAACAGCCTATTTCAGCAGAAAAAAAGCTTTGTTTTTGCTAAGAAGAGACACAGTATTAACCAATTATTATTATCTCCTATCCAGCAATAAGATTCCTATCTAGCAATCAGATACTGTTATATCTTATGATTATGATAACACCTAGAACCATCTTATTCATTGTATACTCATTCTTTTATTTACCTTCAAGGAAAGAATCCTGTTCATTCTTGTACCTCTAATTTCTTTTAACTTATCTTTTCTGGTTATTCCCATAAATGCACATGAAGTTTGTGGGGGATGTTGGGTGCACTTCAGGAGACTCATTCCATCAGAATCCAGGAGTGTTGCATGATGGTGACCAGCAACAGAGTAGTTCCCTCTGAAATGCCTTTGTTTGAAGGGAGCTGAGAAACTGAGATTTGACAATTCCTCTCCTGG
Source organism: Neotragus pygmaeus (assembly GCA_006410875.1). Classification (NCBI taxonomy): domain Eukaryota; kingdom Metazoa; phylum Chordata; class Mammalia; order Artiodactyla; family Bovidae; genus Neotragus; species Neotragus pygmaeus. Next base: position 419,115 of record SJYV01005869.1, on the reverse strand, counting down.
AGTGGCGGAAAGTGAAGAAGAACTAAAGAGCCTCTTGATGAAAGTGAAAGAGGAGGGAGAAAAATTTGGTTTAAAGCTCAGCATTCAGAAAACTAAGATCATGGCATCCAGTCTCATCACTTCATGGCAAATAGATGGGGAAACAGTGGAAATAGTATCAGACTTTATTTCTTTGGGCTCCAAAATCACTGCAGATGGTGATTGCAGCCATGAAATTAAAAGATGCTTACTCTTTGGAAGGAAAGTTATGACCAACCTAGATAGCATATTAAAAAGCAGAGACATTACTTTGCCAACAAAGGTCCATCTAGTTAAGGCTACAGTTTTTCCAGTAGTCATGAATGGATGTGAGAGTTGGACTATAAAGAAAGCTGAGTGCCGAAGAATTGATGCTTTTGAGCTGTGGTGTTGGAGAACACTCTTGAGAGTCCCTGGACTGCAAGGAGATCTAACAAGTCTGTCCTAAAGGAGATCCATCCTGTGTGTTCATTGGAAGGACTGATACTGAAGCTGAAACTCCAATACTTTGGCCACCTGATGCGAATTGTTGACTCATTGGAAAAGACCCTGATGTTGGGAAGGATTGGGGCAGGAGGAGAAAGGGACAACAGAGGACGAGATGGCTGGATGGCATCACCAACTCAATGGACATGAGTTTGGGTAAACTCCGGGAGTTGGTGATGGACAGGGAGGCCTGGCGTGCTGCAGTTCATGGGGTTGCAAAGAGTCGGACACAACTGAGCAACTGAATTGAACTGGACTCCTGGAGTGGCCAGAGTCCAACGATGGCTACTGCGGGGCTGGGTTCGGCTAGCCCCTGTGCCTTGATGCCTGGCCTCTCTCAAGAGCCATTGTCATCTCAGATCTCCTCTGGGATTATCTGAACCTTCTGTTCCAACTGCATCCAGTTCCTCCCTTCTCTCCTCCCAACTCTGCCTCATGCATTCCCTCACAAATTCTGTCCTTTAGAACATGGCTCAATACAATGTCTGCATACACATCTCTGTTTCTGGGTCTGTTCTGCAGAGAATATATCAAACTGATGATACAAAATTGCTTCCAGGGAATATTTGTTGGAAAATGTAAGGCCCTATATAAGAAGGGCAACTCACTTTCAGTTCAAATCCCTCATGAGAGAAGTGTCTTTCTTTTGCCCTCGCACATAACGTAGCAAATAACCCTGAAGTAGGCAGAGAATTTTAGAACAGACAGAGCTGCAGAACAGACAGAGCTGCCGCCAAGCTGCCAGACAGACACTGCTCCTGTGGAAAACAAGTCAGACCGTCAGTCAGCATATTGCAGAACATCTCAGAGGGAAGCAAAGTCTCTGCAGAAATCAACTGCTGCAGATTCTACTTAAAGTGAACTCTTTATTGTTTCAAAGGCTAAATATTTAGTGATAATGGCTCATAAAATCATTGTCAGAAGGAAAAGGATCAGCAGAGTTGAGATAATTTAATTGGATGCAATTAAAGAAGTACTTATCAAGTTCTTACTATTCCTACATGTTTTTGGCACTGTTCTGATGCTGGGAACAGAGAAGCAATGCACGTAGGGTAAAATAAAAATCCGCTTCATTACTAATGCTAAACACTAAGGGGAAAAACAAAACCAGGGAAAGAAACAGGTAGTTCTAGGTGGAGCTGGGGATTTAAATGAGATGAAGGAGGAAGGAGTAGGTGATATTTGAGTTAACACCTGAACGAGGAAGCATCTGGTTATCTGGAGGAAAGAAAATGAAAAAATGAATTTTTGAAAATAATGTAATATTTTATGGGGAGAAGTTGGAAAGATCCTCTGGAGTAGGAAATGGCAACCCTCTCTAGTATCCTTGCCTGGAAAAATCCATGGGCAGAGGAGCCTTGTGGGCTACAGTGCATGGAGTCACAGAGTCGGACACGACTGAGTACCACCACCACCAGTGTGGGTTAACATCTCTGTACTTCCACAGTGAGATGAAATGCAGAGCTCCCTGCCCGTCCATCCCTCACCCACTTCTCATCGTTCAAACCCTTCACTTGCTTAACCTGCATAGTATCTAGCACTCGTCCAGTCCTGTCTTACATGCCCACAATTCCTGAAGCCTGAGAGCTAAATTTAAATATTGGTGGTGGTAGTTTAGTCACTCAGTCATGTCTGACTCTTTTATGACCCCATGCACTGTAGCCCGTCAGGCTCCTCTGTCCATGGGATTCTCCAGGCAAGAATACTGGAGTGTGTTGCCATTTCCTTTTTCAGGGGATCTTCTGGACCAAGGAATTGAACCCAAGTCTTCTGCATTGCAGGGAGATTCTTTACCGCAAAGCCACCAGGGGATTCCATATTTAAGTATTATTCACCCTTAAAAAAGAAGAAAATACTGCCAGTTCTGACAATGTGGATGAACGTGGGGGACACGATGCTAAGTGAAATAAACCAAACTCACAAATATTACATGATGATACTTATATGTGGAATCTGAGAAAGCTGAACTTAGAGAACAGAAAGAAGAATGTCGGTTTCCAAGGGCTGGGGGGTTGGGTGTGGAAATTGGGAGATATTTGTCATAACAAACAAATTTTTACTTTTAAGAGGAGTAATTTCTAGTAATCTAATGTGCAGTATGGTAATTACAGCTGGTAATCTACCATATATCTGAAATTTGCAGAGTAGATTTATGTGTTCTCACCACATACACAGTCACAAATGGTAATTCTGAGGGTGCTATTACTGCCAGGCCTGAAATATTCCTTTTCTTTTAGTGGCGTGAAGCCCACTGATCTTCAGGTCCAGCATTCACGTCAGTTGCCTTGAGAGGCATTTCCTCGACCTAAGACAATGGTAGGCCCCATGGATAAATGTGTCCTTAGCAGCCTAGGTCTTCTGTAATCTTGTTTAATTATTCTATTAGGCAGTGGATTAGTTAGGGTTAAGTCAGGAAAACCATCTCCATGACATAATTTATAGAAATTTGGGGAGAGCGAAGAAGACAAATAGACCTAACCAAGATGCTAGCAGCAACCGGAATGCTGATGAACAAGAGGAAAACGCGGTGCTCTGAGCGCCCAGAGTCCAGGACGACCAGATGAGGCCTGCAAACATGCAAAGGAGCGCCCATGAATTCATGGGCTCCCATGGGACCCTGTTGAGAGTGGCCACTCGGGAGAAGTGGGAGCCAGTGAAAAGGTGTAACAGAAGGAGCACAAAGACTCGCGGCTCTGTCCCTCCCACCTCCCAGCAGCACTGCTCTTGGCGGGACCAGGACTGGAGCGCAGGGAGATGAGAGCCGGGGGGATGCTTTCTGCGAGCATCAGCCCCACTGAGGGACACAGAGCACGGGGAAGGAGGGGGATCCATAGGATGGGCAATAACTGTATGTCTCGAGAGGAGAAAGACTGTATTTTCCTTGTTTACTCATTTATTTTCAGAATATGGCCTTGTGCCTAGTTCACAGCAGGTGTTCATAAATATTTATCTGAAGGATTAATGATACCAGTGTCCCCAGATACGTGTACGTATTTTATCATACACATAATTTATTTCTAGGATTTCAGATATTCTCAATAAACCTTTTGTAGTACTGTGGCAAGAAATTCCTCTAGAGACCAGTTTGATAGTTTCCTGTTCTATATCTGAAACCTACTTGTCAATGAACATTCAATTTCAGGTATCTAAAATGGATAAAACCAGATAAGCACTCCTTTATAAGCACTCCTTTATATATACACCATCTTAATTCAGGTTGTTTCTGCCTGAGCTTCTTATGTCTCCACCGTTTACTTCCCTTCCTAATAGGTTCTTCACTATCTTAGTCCCTCTTTCATCCGTTTTTTTTTTTTTTTTTTGGTGAGTTTTGCATCCTTAGTGAATGCCATCCTTGATACTTTCTTTCATAAGACTCGTGTCGGCTTGTGGCCCAGGAGACAGCAAGTTATACTGGGTTTTCCAATGTATTTCAAAAGCTCCGAATTGCATTCTGACATCAAAGAACCATAGAATGCTAGAATGACGGTCCTACATTGTGCTTTGAAAAATCACCTGATTGAATCCCTCTCCCTCTGAAAGGTTAATAACTGAAGTCTAGGTAGGTCTATCCTGTACATTTTTTCTTGTTTCCTTTTACTCAAGCTGACATGGATGCCATTTCCACCATCTCTTAAGTTACCCTATCCCAATATTTAAATACTGAAGAACTGCTTCAAATTTTGTCTCCTTCTCCTTCTTTTAGGCATACTTGCTGAGTAGTGTATTTTGTCCAAGCATTAAAACATGAAGAACAACTTGTTAGTACTGCTGTCATATAACGCTACTAAGTTTATAGTATCCAAGATGTTTCATTATATCATATAAGTGTGTGATAATGTATCATTATTGGATTGAGGTGTTTTCACTGGCAGAACAGGCCCAAAGTTTGTCATCTGCAAACAGGAACTGCCAAAGTAAGGACTTGTTTCTCATAAATGCCCATAGGTACTTCATCCTCATTTCTACTTTTATTGAAAAACTTTGGTCCTCATTTAGGGTAAAAGCAGGTCCTCCCTGTCTCTGTCTCTGCCTTCCTCTCCCTGCTCCCCCCTCTGGTCTAGTGGCTAGACACTCAGTCAGTTCAGTATTTTCCACTCTCCTTCGCTTTTTCTCCTCTCTTCCTAGCTTGGAAGCTGATGAGGTGGGCAGGGAACGCACATACCAGCAGTTAAACCATCTCACCTTTTTTCTCCAATCACCGTGTCAGTGTGACCGCGGCTACCTTTACCCAGTAGACAGGCATCCTCATGCCTCTTCTTCTGCTTCCACCCCGGTCCGGTGGATGCAAACTCCTTGGAAATATCCTCCCACGCTATTTCAGATTGAAAAGGAAAAGGTGNAATCACCGTGTCAGTGTGACCGCGGCTACCTTTACCCAGTAGACAGGCATCCTCATGCCTCTTCTTCTGCTTCCACCCCGGTCCGGTGGATGCAAACTCCTTGGAAATATCCTCCCACGCTATTTCAGATTGAAAAGGAAAAGGTGGTGGTGTGGCACAGAGAGTGAATTTTTAAAATGTCTTTGTTTTGCTTTATTTGCTTTTTATAGATCTCCTCGAGCTGTACATGGTATACAGACAGCCCTTTTCTTCATCCTTATCCTTAAAAATCTTCATCCAGAATCCTTAAAAATTACATGGGTTTATCTCCTGACACCAACTTTCCTAAACACCCCAAAGGACAGAGGGAGACACAAATCTGCTTTCTGTATGAACATCCACTTTGAGTCTCAATCTTCTGCCTCACCTCAGCACAGCAAGCTCTTTTCTCTTTCAGGCTTGGAAAAATGACCTCACATTGCTATAAATTCACCTTCAGGCTCTGATCTTTAGCAGAAAATAATTTTGGAGCTGAGTCATCCAGATCTGAGAGTGCTGTGAGTATCAGCTAGGGCTCTGCTCCCGTGGTCCATGTGGGTCCACGGTTTCTGGTTCTGAGGCTCCAAGTCAGCCTGATGGTCAGTGTGGCCTTGGGACTTTCTCCCCAGTCTTGCTGTTTCCTCGAAGTACTGTCTCCTCAAATTTGCCCCAAATCATCAAATTTACAACCTGAATTGTTTTTTAATTAGAATTAGTATTTCTTCTCTACTAAGACATGTTTTATTATCTATTGAGACTTTCAGATAGAGACTCACATCGCCAAGACACATCTCTATGCGTATACATTTTTTGTTTTGTTTCACTTTGTTGTGTTCTGTGAAGTTGTGCTTTGCATAATAATTCATTTGAAACCTACTGACTTCCCTTTAAATGACACAGTCTATGTCTCATAATAAATTGCAGTGGTACTAACTCAGGGGGGACAAAAATGCTATCATCTTCAATTCTGTGCAATGGAAATAATGGTTGTATAACTATTAAGGCTTTATTTTCCCTACAAAGAAGGAACTTAATCTATTAATTTTCAAAAAATCATTGGGTACATTGAAAGAGACAGTAGTTGGAGGAAATGAGAAGAGATGTGAAAATCTTGTTTTTTAACTTTTTCTCTATTATAAAATATGCTTTTTATTAGGCTTCTTTATTTTCTAGCTTTGAATACATTTAATAGGAATGAAATGGACTCAATATACATTGTATTACATATATGTTCTGTGGATGTGAGAGATGGACTGTGAAGAAGGCTGAGTGCCGAAGAATTGATGCTTTTGAACTGTGGTGTTGGA
>SJYV01005869.1:304021-412846 GCA_006410875.1 Neotragus pygmaeus | reverse complement strand
TACTGTAGGAATGAACTGAATATAGCCAATGACCTATATGAATAATGAAATATATTATCTCATACAGCTTCCAGATGGGAAAACAGCCCTGTTGACATTTTGCTATTAGCTTGGTGAGAATTTTACAAGACTTCTCACCTACAAAACTCTAAAATGAAAAACTTGTATGTGTGTTTTGTATATTTGTTTATTTCACTTGACATACTTAAAAAATATTATCACTATTTCATTTTTCTTTTTTCAAACAAGGCACAGAGACAATCTCCATAAAAACATAAGCTAAGAATAAAGCTGGAGAAGGCAATGGCACCCCACTCCAGTACTCTTGCCTGGAAAATCCCATGGGTGGAGGAGCCTGTTAGGCTGCAGTCCATGGGGTTGCTAAGAGTCAGATACGACTGAGCGACCTCACTTCCACTTTTCACTTTCATGCACTGGAGAAGGAAATGGCAACCCACTCCAGTGTTCTTGCCTGGAGAATCCCAGGGACGGCGGAGCCTGGTGGGCTGCCATCTATGAGGTCGCACAGAGTCGGACACGACTGAAGTGACTTAGTGGCAGACTTAGCAGTAGCAGTAAGTACAAAGCATGGAGTTTTCCTTCAATGAGTATGTAAACATGCATAATTGCAAACTAAATAAAAGTTTTTTATAGTTATAATCCTGACATAATCTACAAAGAAAAACTTCCAAATGGGAAAAAAATACNTTGGACACGACTGAAGCGACTTAGTGGCAGACTTAGCAGTAGCAGTAAGTACAAAGCATGGAGTTTTCTTTCAATGAGTATGTAAACATGCATAACTGCAAACTAAATAAAAGTTTTTTATAGTTATAATCCTGACATAATCTACAAAGAAAAACTTCCAAATGGGAAAAAAATACCCAAAACTAAAAATTTCAAATTCATTTATCAATTTTATGTTAGTATTATTTTTTATACAAGAAAATGTCATGCAGCTATTAAAAGTGCCATGCACGTTTATATCTATATTGCTTTAGGAGGAACAGATAGCTAATAGGTATGACAAATACCTAGAGTATACACATTTTTTAGTATGAGTTCATATGCATGTGAAGGTTTATGTAGTTAGAAATTAATGGTACTATGTTTTGATAGTACTTAGTTTTTTGTTTATTTCTGTATTATTTGAACATTTTGCAATCAGTATTACAATAGAACAAAAAGGGTTCTGTATATTTATACACAAAAAGCGAGAGTGTCATGCACACTACTTAGAACATGCTGTATGTTACCCAGTTGGGACTCTTTGGTGAATCTTGATGTGATAGAGGAGTATCTATCATCTATATCTGATGAGTTTTAGAAGCACAAAATGGGTATCATTTATATCTTATGAGTTTTAGAGGCACAAAATCCTAACTCCACTCATAAGAGACAGATAATATAAAGAGCTAGTTGGTAAAGCTAAATGGGACATTTTATCACAGGGTGAGTGTGGAAATAGAGCAAGTAAATATGATGGCATGACAGTGATGATCTGATGGTCCCATCGTCACTGAAGGGATAGACCTACTTCTAATAGGAACCTTGCTCAAAGTATCAATTCTACCAGGTGACCATAGGGACAGACTGTCACATGCTGCTCTTAGATTCTAAAACCACATTTCTCTTTTTTCATACAGACTATCATGGAATTATTAAAATTTGGTAATTGTTTTATTTAATCCAAGGGTTACACTGTAGCCAATTATTACCAAAACCTTTTTACTTTCAGTTTACAAATTGTTTCTTAGAGTGGATGAGACCTATGAATAGATTATTTTTTTTAAAGTAAGTTTAACTCTATTAGTTTATCTTAATGGATACCCTGTGTTGGAACGTCAGGCAAGGATATTTGTCATTTGATCATGTCTTTTTATTGGGTTGGCCAAAAAGGTCATTTGGGTTTTTCCATAAGAACATTTATGGCAAAACTTGAACGTATTTTTGCCCAACTCAGTAACTTGATTTATGCTGCCCTAGGTGATGAGAAGGCAATGACAACCCACTCCAGTACTCTTGCCTGGAAAATCCCATGGACGGAGGAGCCTGGTGGGCTGCAGTCGATGGGGTCACACAGAGTTGGACACGACTGAGTGACTTCACTTTCACTTTTCACTTTCATGCCTTGGAGAAGGAAATGGCAACCTACTCCAGTGTTCTTGCCTGGAGAATCCCAGGGACAGGAGAGCCTGGTGGGCTGCCATCTATGGGGTCACACAGAGTCGGACATGACTGAAGCGATTTAGCAGCAGGTGATGAGAAACACTTAATATTTTATATAAATAGTTCTCTTTACTTTTATAGTTAGTGCTTTTGGGGAATTTGTAGGAAATGATAAATATGAAGAAAAGCCGTAAGTTTTGAGCAATAACTATTGGGTCACACAGAGTTGGACATGACTGAAGCAACTTAGCAGCAGCAGCATAGTACATATTTAGCCCATCATTTGACCTGAATCTTACTATTAACACACTCCTACAATATGATAATCTTGAGCAGTCACCTACTTGGATGTGTGATATCCATTTGGTTTGTTTAAATATAGGTCTATATGATTTCTCTACAAACATTTCAGAAAATATCAATATATTAAAAGGAAGTAAAAATATTTGCAAATACAGTCTTGTCTTTTGGGTAGGTGTCTAAATCATGCTGCATTTGTCTAGGACAAGAGTTGGTGAACAAGGTGGGATTCTGGAATAACAGTTGAACACTAGTAAACCAGAACATATGGTCATGTCGCCTTGAGTAACATTAAAATGATTTCCGATTGCATATTTGATTGCTTTTCTGTGCCGGGTGTCTGTTTTCAGCTCACTCTATGAAATGTGGAAAATCAGTGGAAGAAATTAGCTAAAGGCACTCCAATTAGATCCTGTCTGCCTGAAAGCTGGTGTACCCTGGGCTCAACGGTGGTTGTGGCGGTATTGCTTGATAAGCATTCCATGATTCAGAAGAATGTGAACTTATAGATTATTCATTACTGAGAGGAGATATCCAGGCTTCTCTTACTTATCGAAGCTTTTTGTGGTGTAATTTCTCCGTTTATTACGAGTACAGATGATATAAATCAGCAGATAATTCTCCTTGGCCTTTCCTAACCAACACAGCAGTTTTTGAATTTCAGTGACAGAGATAAATAGGGAGGTGGAGTGGTAGTCTTCAGAGCTGTTCTGAACTGTGACTGCAGCTCCTTTGCCCTGCCCTGTCTGGATTTGCTGTTTTGTACAATTTAGTGCAAAATTCTTGCTGTGAGCATCAAAGAGACTGAGAAATTCATTACAGAAAGTTAGTTCAGAGATTCTCAGAGTATAGAGGCAACTGGCTGAGCAGAAAGAGTACCCTTCCTTGGGAAAACACACACAAAAAATCCTAATTAACTGTTCAAGAACAGTGTTTTTCAATTTCTGTTGTTTGGCAGTTTGATATAACTTGTAAAACATCTAAATATATCAACTGTAGGCAACCATTTTGTTTTTTTAACTTTTCGTTTTTGCCTAAAAAGTGAAGACACAAACATGTGTGTATTTACTTGCAGAGTTATTGACTTAAAATTCAGCAGGCTTTTTTAAGTCATTGAATTACTTTGAGTAAATAGCACCATTATGTGACTAAATGGTCACCAGGGATCAGCAAGACTCAATATAAATTCTCTAAAGAATAGTTCACATTAATTTCACTGTTAAATCAATTTTTCCTTTTTTTCTGGCTGAGTAGAGGGACAGATCACAGAAAAGAACAACCATCACAGAAATTCTATGTTAGAAGAATAAACATTACTTCAAAATCAGTTAAAGTTTTAATAAAAGTAAGTAGTATCCTCAAAAGCATATGGTTTCAGACTGTGTTAATAGTTTAGTACAGCTGAACCTTGAAGAAGAAATTCTACAATTTCACAGTGAGGTCAGAAGTGATAAAGATAAAATTAAATGATAAAGATAAGATTAAAATGTATTTAAATGTTTTCTGCTCAATTTTTAATTCTTCAGCTTTATATATAATTAACAAGTCATTTAAAAACAATATAAAGGCAATATAGATAAATGCATAAGTAGAAAGATACTTAAATATTTTTTACAAAATTGCANTTAAATGTTTTCTGCTCAATTTTTAATTCTTCAGCTTTATATATAATTAACAAGTCATTTAAAAACAATATAAAGGCAATATAGATAAATGCATAAGTAGAAAGATACTTAAATATTTTTTACAAAATTGCAGTGAATTTTATCATTCTGTTTATACTTAAAAGATCTTTAATTCTCCAAGTTTCTAACTAAAGTGACCTAACTTGACAATTAAGTTTGGTTAGCCTAAACTGTCAACCAACTAAAATACTATTTTAAATCATCAGGATAATTAGTCAAGTTAATTTTATAGCTCTGTAAATCTTCAATTCTTACCATACTATACAGAAATAAATTTAATGATACATACATGGTGTATACTAGTAAAAAATGTTAAATGGAAGTAATATTCAAAGTTCTGTTCTCAATAAACTAATATTTAATATAATTTCAAATTTAGGCACAATTATTATAAAATAAATTTTTATTTGTTAGGGTGTACTGAGGGGTATATAATTTTATATAACTTTGCTATTATGTTAATTCAAAATTTATTATGAACATTAATATATTTTCTTTTATTATTCAAATTTATTATGAAAGTTTTTATACAATTATACTTCTACTCAAAATTTTATTTCACAAGATGAACTTCTCTCTAAATTTTCATCTTATGCTTTATTAAGAGAAAAACATTTCGCATTGCTTTGAGTGAGAGAAGTCAGTCAGTCATGTCCNATTATGAAAGTTTTTATACAATTATACTTCTACTCAAAATTTTATTTCACAAGATGAACTTCTCTCTAAATTTTCATCTTATGCTTTATTAAGAGAAAAACATTTCGCATTGCTTTGAGTGAGAGAAGTCAGTCAGTCATGTCCGACTCTTTGTGACCCCCATGGACTGTAGCCCACCAGGCTCCTCTGTCCATGGGATTCTCCAGGCAAGAATACTGGAGTTGGTTGCCATTTCCTCCTCCAGGGGATTTTCCTAACCCAGGGATCAAACCTGGGTCTCCCACATTGCAGGCAGATGCTTTAACCTCTGAGAATACCCTTTTCAAATAAAACAGATTAGTACTATTTTTCTTAATTTATCAAGCTTAATTTACAAGCTTCATGCATTCCATTCCCAGATACCACCCCCAAGAGCATTCTGCCAAGAAACTACAGTAAGATAGAGATTTTAAATTATTCCTCTGAGATCTGCAGTTGACCTATCTGAGATATAAAAGTAAAAAAGAACTGTACTAATTTCCTGTATGTGGTGTGTACCATTCAGTGTAGTCCTTTACTAGGCCAAGGCATACACTGACGAATATGAAGCAGTTGTATAATGAACCCACAAATAATTAGTATTCAAACTAAGCATCTAAGTATAGTTGNACACACACATATATATATATAGCACTATGCTAAATTTATTATTATTATTACATATTTGAAACTTTCATAAATGCAAGGGGATTATTAAAGACAACGTGTATAATAAGACAGAGGGCCAGAAACTGAACCCAAGCTTTTTGGTCATTTTCCAATGAACAGTGTCTGTTCCTACCTCTTTTTAATTTTCTTAGTGCACATTTTATAAAACACTAAATCTCACATTTATCTGAACCTCACATTTCAGAACACGCAGAACAGAAACAACAAATTATGTGATACAACTTTCTTTACAAGGATTTATCTTATGGGGGGAAATGGCAATTTCATATTCTCAGATGCTGCAGCTGCTGCTGCTGCTAAGTCACTTCAGTCGTGTCTCAGATGTTAAGTAGGGATTTTATTTGTAGTTTAGTGTGACATGACATAATAACATACCATATAATTATGGTTTAGTCATTAATGTTTATTGAATAATAATAAAAACAAGGAGATATGAGAATTATAAGCTATTCATAACTTGTAAGGATTGTATGTCCCTTGTGGTCCCTTCATCAGTTAAAATGGTTATAGCTTACAACTTTTCCCTTTGCTTTGGGCTATTTGTAGGCACTTCTTTTGCAGTGATTAAAGTGCTAGTTTTCAGTGAATCCATTAAGAAGAAAGTGACTAATTATGAGCATTAATAGGAAAGATTATGGGAAGAACAATGTGTTTAATTGTGAATGCAGAAAACCACTATGTTAAAGCTGTAATCTGAAACAAATGGCTATAACATGTAATAGATAACCAAAAATATTCACAAGGAGAAATGTAGGCTATTATCTCTGAAAACAATAAAGAAATTAGATATGAAACACTGAAAGAAGACTTTTCACTATCCTATTTAGTCTTGAATGGCTGGTAGAGAACAGATATGAGCTGAAGAAGCTTGCCTCTCACATCTCAGCTCCTAACTCTCCCCTACAAATGGTGCCTTCTCCCAATATAGAGTCATTTGTTTGCTGCCTGCTCATGATGCCTTTCTTCCTCTTCTCCTATCTACGTGAAAAAGTTATATTAGTTCTTTAGTATGGAATTCCAAAGGACATTTTCATAAGCTTTTGTAACACTCTTAATTGATTACCTCCACAGAAATACATGCATTTAAATGCTTATTATATACTCTACCGCAACTATTTTTCATAAAACTTTCCCTGAGATTAGAAACATTGTATTATAAGTCAGTATATCCCCAGAATTAAGTAAAATATTCACATACATTAGCTATTCAGCAAAGATATAACAATTAAAAANTGTGAAAGTGAAAGTTGCTCAGTTGTGTCAACTATTTGTGACCCCATGGACTATACAGTCCATGGAATTTTCCAGGCCAGAAATACTGGAGTGGGTAGCTGTTCCCTTCTCTAGAGGCTCTTCCCAACCCGGGGATCGAACCCAGAGATCGAACCCAGGTCTCCCACATTGCAGGGATTCTTTATCAGCTGAGCCACCAGGGAAACCCACAAACTTACTCTTTTAAGAATTGAGGTCTAAATTTCCATTCCCTGATCTTGATGAGCAACACTAACAGGAACTGCTGTAAACCCTGCCTGCTTTAAACTCAAGTCCAAAATTTGATTTGGACAGTGCAGCCTCCCGAACAGATGGATTACCCAGTGCTTTGCAAAGGACCAGAGGGGAGGAATGGGCAGGTACAATGACAAGATGCTCTCATTTTAACTTTTTACTTTGAAACAACTACAGCCACACAAGAAATTGCAACCGTATCACAGAGAAGTTTCACACACTCCTCACCCAGCTTTCCCCAAGGTATCTTCTATTACGTAATCAACCGAAGTACATTAAAATTTTCTAGAGTTTACTTGAACACCCAATTATTTTGAATTCGGCCATGCCAGCCTAAAAGGGGTAAGGTTGAGAGGAGCTGGAGAAAGGTTTTTATACAACAGACAGGGAAGCAAAGCAAGGAAATAATTTGATTGGCTTTAGTTTTTTAAAGTTACCTTATTTGGGAAAGGCTAGTTGGCTGTTGTGATTGGTTGTTCTTAAATTTGGTTTTCTTGGGAATGAGTGCACTGACTCTGGGTTCCATGTTATTACATAAACAATGAAAGTATCAGAACTATTTCAGTCTAATGGCCTCTTTCTTTAATGACTTTAATGCAGTCTACATAATAATAGAANTGATTGGTTGCTCTTAAATTTGGTTTTCTTGGGAATGAGTGCACTGACTCTGGGTTCCATGTTATTACATAAACAATGAAAGTATCAGAACTATTTCAGTCTAATGGCCTCTTTCTTTAATGACTTTAATGCAGTCTACATAATAATAGAACACTATCAACAATAAGAAGTTAACACTTGTACTATTAATAACTAGACAGCAAATCTTACTAAAATACCAATTTCTACAACAATAGCATCATTTCTACAAAATGTTATTTGCACTCATTTGTGTGTGTTTCTAAAAAATATTTCTACTTTAGATTTACATATATTAGTCACTACAAACTTACTCTTTTAAGAATTGAGGTCTAAATTTCCATTCCCTGATCTTGAAAGGTATTCACTGTTTTAGCACTAGATATGAAAGTGAAAGAGGAAAGTGAAAAAACTGTCTTTAAATTCAACATTAAGAAAACAAAGATCATGGCATCCAGTCCCATCACTATTTATCATGGCAGATTAATGGGGGAACAATGAAAACAGTGAAAGAGTTTATTTTCTTAGGCTCCAAAATCACTGCAGGTGGTGACTGCAGCCATGAAACTAAAATTCTTGCTTCTTGGAAGAAAAGCTATGGCAAACCTAGACAGCATATTAAAAAGCAGGCACATTGTCAACAAACGTCCATCTAGTCAAAACTATGGTTTTTCTAGTAATAGTGTATGGATGTGAGAGTTGGACTATAAAGAAAGCTGAGCACTGAAGAATTGAGGCTTTTGAATGGTGGTGTTGGCGAAAACTCTTGAAAGTCCCTTGGACTGCAAGGAGATTCAACCAGTCCATCCTAAAGGAAATCAGTCCTAAATATTAATTGGAAGGACTGATGCTGAAGCTCCAGTACTATGGCCACCTGATATGAAGAACTGACTCACTGGAAAAGACCCTGATGCTGGGAAAGATTGAGGGTGGGAGGAGAAGGGGATGAAAGAGGATGAGATGGTTGGAGGGCATCACTAACTCAATGAACATGAGTTTGAGTAAATTCTGGAAGTTGGTGATGGACAGGGAAGCCTGGCGTGCTGCACTCCATGGGGTTGCAAAGAGTCAGACATGACTGAGTGACTGAAATGAACTGATAATGCTCTATGTAGATTTCTCTTTGATGTCCTTAATCTGAATGAAGAAATGCCCCCATTTCTAGTTTGCTGAGATTTTGTTTTTATGAATTAGTGTTTAATTTTTTCAAATTATTGCTATGCATCTTTAAGACATGTAAATCTTTATAGATTATTTCTGTGCATCTGTTAAGTTATAGTTGATGAAAATCTAAAATTTTTCCTTTATTATTTTATGCTATTTATATAGCTGCTGCTGCTAAGTTGCTTCAGTCATGTCCGACTCTGTGCGACCCCATAGATGGCAGCCCACCAGGGTCCCCCGTCCCTGGGATTTTCCAGGCAACAGTACTGGATGGGTTGCCATTAGCAAATTGCATTAATTTATTTTCAAATGTCATATCATCCTTGAATTTCTAGGATGTCACTTGGTTCTAATTTGCTATATTGATTACACTTTGCTATACTCAACTGGATGGAATTTTGTTAATGATTTCTGCATCTGTGTTCATAAAGCATATTGGCATATAACTGTCTTTCCTTGTAATATATTTATCTAGTTATGATATCAGCGTGATGCTGGCTGCATAACATGAGTTAGCAAGTTGTATGCAAACACAGTTGATCTCCGTTTGCCTGCGGCAAACTTGTGTTTCTCTCCTGGGCAACCTGAAGTCTTAGTGCTAACTTCTGATTAAACTTGAAATAAATGTACTATTAAGTGATTAATATAAGGCTATGTTAGGGTATTAAGTAGATCAGGGACACTTTATGCCTTTTTAACAGCATTTAACTGTTGTTATTTTCTACTGTTTTTATGTATTCTTGCTTCCTGATATTGAGCCTTATCATGAAACATGGTTTTAGTTACGTGTTAGAAGAACATAAAAAAGTTCTCTTTGGTTGAGATTGTGCATCCCCTTAAGCTAAGTTGCTTACATATACATGATGGTTCAAAATCGGAAGATAAAGTTTTCTTGTGTAACTGAGAGGGACCAAGGTTAGCTGTGCCACATAAGATGTTGCCTGTTATTTATTTCATCTGTTTAACAAGTCTATTACCTTTAGTAAAACATTACATGAGTGTACCCTGTTGAGTTTCAGCCATCTTCTCTTGTATACAAAGCTATATAGTTACTGAGGAAGTGTTCCTTCCTGTTCTATCATCTGAAATAATTTGTGTAAGATTAATATTATTTCCTATAATTTACTAGTGAAGTCATCTGTGTCTGAAGATTTCTTTTTTTGTAGGAAGGGGTTTATACTATAAGAATTCATCTGTTAAAATAGATATGGCACTATTCGTGTTTTCTATTTCTTCTTGGGTCTGTTTTGGTAATTGTGTTTTTCACAATTCAATTACAATATATTCTTAAATTTTGTCAGATTTGTTGGAGTAAAACTGTTTAAATATGTCCTTAAAATTTTAATGTTTTGGAATCTATAGTGCTGTCTGCCCAGTCCCTCATTATATTGTTGATTTATAATCTTTTTTCCTTGATCAATAGATACCTTATTATAGATACTGTAAAAAAAAATCATCAATGTTCTCTTTGAGTTTTCCCTTCTTTCTTCCATATACTCTTTTATTTTTTTTCCAGCTCAATTCTTTGTTATATCCTCTCTGCTTTTCTTTCCTTGACTTCCTGAAGTGGATAACTAGATTTCTTACTTATATCCATAAGGGACTTCCCTGGTGGCACAGATGGTAAAGAATCTGCCTGCAATTCAGGAGACCTGGGTTTGATCCCTGGGTTGGGAAGATCTCCTGAAGAAGGGAATGGCTACCCACTCCAGTATTCTGGCCTAGAGAATTTTATGGACAGAGGAGTCTGGCAGGCTATAGTACGTGGGTTTACAAAGAGCAGGCTACAGTCCATGGGGTTGCAAAGAGTCAGATATCACTGAGTAGCTTTCACTACTTATATCCATATGCAGATTCCTGGAGTTTTTCATATGCACAGCTAAACCATCTCTTGTTTTCTGCCGTTTAATTTCTGTTTCAGGCTCTCAAACCTGATTATCTTTTTTTTTTTTTTTTTAATCTCAGCAATACTCACATGCTTTGTGTGGAGGCATCACCCTAGTACCATGATCTAGAGCTACCTCTAAGCAGAAAATTAGGTTGATAAAACAGCTTCTTTCTATTATTTCCTCAATCTGAGGTACAGTGTCTAAAAACATTTCATCTTTTTATTGTTGCTTACACTGGGAGGGGAAATTAGCTACAGTGAATCTGTCATAGCCAGAGGTCATTCTAAATAATATTTGAGAAATTATGGAGATTGAGATTTGCCAAAATGAAAGATGGATTAAATGTCTGTACTTTATATCTGGGGTTTATAGATGTCCTAGAAACTATACTCTCCTCAATGTTAATTCACATGTAAACATTTGTGTATAGCATATTAAACTGATCATTAATATAGAAGAAGATGATGACCACTATGATTATTTCACTAAGAATAAACCAGGCAAAGTAACTATTTTAAGTTTGCACTAGAGTTACTGGATTTATGGCATATGTATTCTATACTTGTGTCAAAGTTTGATAAATTATATGATGCTTTGTTTCAAGGCATGTTGGAAAAGTACAGGAAAAATGGTGGATTTCTACTAGGTTTACATCTTAAGAGTTGAAAAAATCACCTGAGGGAAATGCAGATGGTTATTAAATATTTGGTTGTAAAAATCAGAATTCAGCTATGTTGTGTAGGCAAGCTAAGTGGCCATGGCTGATCTAAGGTAATTCTGAGAGCTTAGATTTTCTCTTTTATGTTAGGGACAATTTACTTTCTCATCAACAATTTTCCTACCATTGAAATCTTCCTTCTTTGGGGCAGGTTAGAAATGTGATCAGAAACTTAACTGCATCATTTTGTACATAAAAAAAATCACTCTTTGCATATAAAATATTCATAACTTTAAGTGCTTCAATGATAATAGGATACAAGAAAGAGTATTTTAAGTTGAAGAATTATTCATACTAGCCATTTCCCAAACAAGTTATGAGTTATGAGTTAACTCTTGAATGCTTTAGAGTTATTCATATTATCAAACTTCTTTGAGTCCTCTGAAAACATGTTGGGGAAAAAGTGATACTGAGAAGCATCTATTTTGCCCATGTATCAATTTTTCTGGTTGGAAGTGTAAATGTCAAAAAGGCAGAGAATAAATGACCATAAATGAAAAACAGTGAGATAAATTCTAGGAATTATTTATGAATGCACTCAATCCTCAATCTTAAGACTTTGTGAATGAACATGTTTCCTAGCATAGTTTTATGTGTATATTTTAAATTTATGCAATATTTATAATGTACATCTTGCATATATAGACTCAGGCTTCCCTGATGGCTCAGTGGTAAAGAATCTGTCTGCAAGGCAGAAGCTACAGAAGATGTGGGTTCGATCCCTTAGGTTGGGAAGATCCCCTGGAGGAGGGCATGGCAACCCACTCTAGTATTCTTGCCTAGAGAATCTCATGGCAGAGGAGTCTGCCAGGGTGCAGTCCATGGGGTAGAAAAGAGTCGGACATGACTGAAGTGACTTAGCACGCATACATGCATATATAGACATGCAGCATGTACAACCTTAATAAAAGTAAGCAGCAAACTTATATCCACTAAGCCATGACTTCAAAAATATGGGTACTTTATGAGACTTAAACTCAGATCTAATAACAAGAGTTACTATTTTTTATACACTGTGTCACAAAACCCTCCAAACAAGATGGTAACAGCCACTTTTTTCTCAAATGGAGAACCAGCTCATCTAGACATTGTGGCCATAATAGAGCTGAGATAAAGATACGGGCCTTCCAGGGCTCTGGTCTGAACATTTGCAACCATTTCACCTCCAAATATCACAGATGTGCCATAGGTTTGCTTTAAGGTTTTTGTTTTGGTTTTTTTTAAGGTTTGTTTTTCTGCCTTTTTTTTTTTTTTAAACTCTCCATACATTTTCACAGGATGCTTCACAGAGGCCTGATAGCTATCACTGTCAGGGGATTTTCAACCCATATTTCATTTGAACAAAGGAAGCGGTAACATAAATACTGCTTCTCACAGAAGTTTTGTGCCATTTTTGAACTCTACCATGGTTATTTCCCTTAGATTTTTATCAGAAGCCTTGGTCTACTTTAAAGCCATGCTTTTAAATGTGACCCACTCAGTCATATAACCCTATTTTATGCTCAGGCTACTGTATTGCATCAATTTGTCTTTCCTGTTATTAAAGTCATTTCATCTTTCTTTTGTCTGCTGAAGAAGCTGTATAGCAATATTTTGAAAATTAATGAACTCTGAAAGCTATCATTATGTCCCTAATTTTTTTCTCCTTTATCATCTTAAAATTACCATAGTAATCTTGAATCTAAAAACTACAAGTTAGGATCCTGAGGAATTTTACTGCTTTGGATCATTATTTCCAATTTTAGCAACATTTTTTCTGTCCTGAAATCACCGAATTCATTTCAAAAATAAGATATTTTACAAAAATATTGACCGTTGGGCTCTGATCTCTAGCTATTCTCTTTGAATTTTCTAGATTTAGGTCAAACCTCTTTAGTTATCATTATCAACCAGATATCCGAAGACTGACACTAATAAACTTCATGGTGAAGAAAACACTGTCTTTATACCATCTGGAAGATGGTGTTTATATGCCACACATTTATGTAATTCAGTGGATAAGTGATTCTTGTGGTTCTGCATAGGAATATTTTTTTCTGGAACTATACTTCACTAGAAGTTCCTGTGGTTACTAACATGACCATTGTTGGATTGAAAAAGGTAATTTTTCTTCTCCTGCAGTGATGAGCCACAGTCGTAATGTTTTTAGCCTTATGCCACATTATTCCAACTGATTGTAACACTTAAAAATTTATAGGTTTGGACGGGATATGGTGATATTTATATTCCATTCTAACTTATTTTTTATCACATAATGATTTGATAAATAGGTGCTTTTATGACCAATAAGATACATTCTGCACATAATATGAGAGTGAGGTCTTTATAAACCCATCTCTGATTCTTGATGGAAAACAACTTTGATTTGTTGACACGGCTTCAAACTGCTTTAAAGGAGAAAGAAGGTCATTTTCTATATCTTCGTATTTATGCTTTCTCCTGGCTTAAGATTTCACAAACAAGTTCCTATTTAGATACCCACTGGTAAAAAGAACAATTTAAAAATCTGCACACAAATTGGGAAATTTAGATTAAAACCTACAGTTGTATCATGTCAAAAATCTATATTCACATTGTAGATTTTTAAATTCTGGCACAATTCACAAAGAAAGATCAAATTGGATGCCTATAATTTCTCTAAGCAATAGCAACAACAATAACACCAATAAAAATAACACTTTTATTAAAAACTTAAAAATTTTTTGAAATGCGAGGGACAGTACAAAGCCCTTTATATGCATACAAGTCACTTGTCAATTCTTATTAGTCGATTCTTATTTCTATTATTATTTTTTATTCAGAGGAGAAAATTGGAGACTATAAACGTTATGCTATTTGCCAAAGCTCTCAAAGGTGAAAGAACTAGCTAAGAATCTATCTTGGATATATGGTCCATGGTCTTGACTTCTGGGTTAAAATGCAATGACCACAACTAAGTATCAGCAAATGTCTGGTGGCTATTTTCATAGTTTTCTTAACTGCTGTGATTGAAATAAAATAAATTGAATACTTAAGAATATTTCCTACTACACATTAATGTTACATTTATATATGTATGCAATATGGTTACCACAGTAGTGTTAACTAACACCTCCATCAAGTCATATAATAATCATAATTAATCTATTCTTTTAACTATAAGTAATTACATTTTTCATAACTTGCAACTGTTTTTTATTGATTGTTTCATTTATGCAACTAATTTGAAAAATGATTAAACTTATATATATTTTTAATACCCAGAATTTGAANACCTCCATCAAGTCATATAATAATCATAATTAATCTATTCTTTTAACTATAAGTAATTACATTTTTCATAACTTGCAACTGTTTTTTATTGATTGTTTCATTTATGCAACTAATTTGAAAAATGATTAAACTTACATTTTTTTTAATACCCAGAATTTGAAATAAACATTATTTACTTTTAAAAACTTGCAATGATAGGGAGTGATAATTCATTTGTTAGAATTAAGAAAAATCAAGAAAATATTCTGTGAACTCATAACTATCTTTTTGAAACCTTCTAAACATAAATCAAGATATGGTTAACATTGCTCTTAAATATTGTTACATACTAGTAATATGCATTGCAGAAGGCAATGGCACCCCACTTCAGTGTTCTTGCCTGGAAAATCCAATGGACAGAGGAGCCTGGTAGGCTGCAGTCCATGGGGTCGCTGAGAGTTGGACACGACTCAGTGAATTCACTTTCCCTTTTCACTTTCATGCATTGGAGAAGGAAATGGCAACCCACTCCAGTGTTCTTGCCTGGAGAATCCCAGGGATGGGGGAGCCTGGTGGGCGGCCATCTATGGGGCTGCACAGAATCGGACATGACTGAAGTGACTTAGCAGCAGCAGCAGCAGCAGTAATATGCATGATTGTTTACCGAGCTTTCTTTTTTTCAAGATAAGTTACTCAGTTCAGTTCAGTTCAGTCGCTCAGTTGTGTCCAACTCTTTGCGATTCCATGAACCACAGCAGGCCAGGCCTCCCTGTCCATCACCAACTCCTGGAGGTTACTCAAACTCATGTCCATTGAGTCGATGATGCCATCGAACCATCTCATCCTCTGTTGTTCCCTTCTCCTCCTGCCTTCAATCCCTCCCAGCACCAGGATCTTTTCAAATGAGTCAGTTCTTCACATCAGGTGGCCAAAGTATTGGAGTTTCAACTTCAACATCAGTTCTTCCAATGAACACCCAGGACTGATTTCCTTTATGATGGACTGGTTGGATCTCCTTGCAGTCCAGGGACTCTCAAGAGTCTTCTCAAACACCACAGTTCAAAAGCATCAATTATTTGGCACTCAGCTTTCTTTATGGTCCAACTCTCACATCCATACATGACTACTGGAAAAACCATAGCCTTGACTAGACGGACCTTTGTTGACAAATATTGTTTCTATTGCAACAACTGCAACCACTCTGGCTAATTTAAACAGAAAAATAAATACACTGGATAAATACAGGATGGTCCAGAGTCAAAGGAAGTAAGAAAAGCTACGTGAGTGGGTGTTAGAAGCAACGGCTCCAGGAATTCAGAAGCTGACACAATTGGGTAATATCTATATGGTAATGTTGTAGGATTTACTTATTTTAAAAAATATTTATTTAATTTTGCCTCTGCTGGGTCTCAGATGCTGGGCTGCTCTTCTCCACTTGTGGTGTGCAGGCTTCTCATTGCAGTGGCTGGTCTCGCTGCAGAGCACAAACCTTAGGGCACACGGGTTTCACTAGTGGCACACGGGCTCAGGAGTTGTGGTTCTCGGGCTCTAGAGCACAGGTTCAATAGCTGTGGTGCATAAGCCTAGCTGTTCCAGGGCGTGTGTGATCCGTCTGGGTCAGGAATTGAACCTGTGTCCCCTACACTGACAGGCAGATTCTTTACCACTGAGCCGCAAGGTAAGGCCAAGGATTTAACTATTGTTGAACATTTTGAAGACCTTTAAATACATATATTTTTTGAAAACACAATTTCCAAGAAGAGCGGTCAGGTGCATTTGGAGTTAAGTGCCCATTCATTGACCATGAAAATATATGTTGTATTTTGGTTGTTACTCCCAACACAACTGTATTCGTAGGGTCATAATAGTTCCCTAAAGGAAATCCAAGTTGTTGTTATCATGGATACTGGGTAGAGAAATCAATGCTGTTGTTTTTCAGTCACTAAATCATGTCTGACTCTTTGCAGCCTCACAGTCTGCAGGAGCACACGAGGCTTCATGGAATTCTCTAGGCAAGAACACTGGCGTGGGTTGCCTTTTCCTTCTCCAGGGGTTCATCCCAGACCAGGGATCAAACCCATGTCCCATGAACTGGCAGGCAAATTCTTTACCACTCAGACAGCTGTGAAGGCCAGAGAAATTAATAGATACCCATTCAATTAGAATCACTACTGATTATTTTTACTACTAAGTCTCCTAGTAAATAACTTTCAAATTTAAAAGAATATGACTTCATTTAGCTTTAAAACATACTTCTTTTCTATATGAATATATTTTTGGTCCCAAATTTCCAGTGGTTAATCATTATCAGCCATTTAGGTTTAAACTACACATAATTCAAGATTCATTACTCATCTTTTTTCTTTTTACTTGCTTCATTTCCTCTGTAATGAGGTCTTCTCTCTGAATTATTTAAATTTTTCCTACAGTACTTTTTTCAAGTACTTTCCTAAGACTAAATATGCAGGTGCTGCTGCTGCTACTAAGTCGCTTCAGTTGTGTCCGACTCTGTGTGACCCCATAGACGGCAGCCCACCAAGCTCCCCCGTCCCTGGGATTCTCCAGGCAAGAACACTGGAGTGGGTTGCCATTTCCTTCTGCAATGCATGAGAGTGAAAAGCGAAAGTGAATTCACTGAGTCGTGTCCAATTCTCAGCGACCCCATGGACTGCAGCCTACCAGGCTTCTCTGCCCATGGGATTTTCCAGGCCAGAGTACTGGAGTGGGATGCCGTTGCCTTCTCCAAAATATGCAGGTAGCATAGTCTACATCTTTTAACTTGGATAGCTGAATAATAGTTTGGCTGAATATAGGATAGATTACAGCATTGCTTTCTTGGTAGCTTGTACTTAGTGCTGCTTTTTCTTATAGTTTCCACTGTTAACAGAAGAGAAATCTAATTTCAAAGTATTCTTCCTATGTAAATTACTTTTTCTTTTTATTGAGCAGCTTGTGAAAATTTCTCCATACAATTTGACTTTTCTGCATGTTTTGTATCAATCATTTAAATGAACTTCAATAAATAAATTAAAAATAAAAAAAAAAAAAGTATACATGATCAAGCAGCCAAAAACACAAAACACTTTCTTGAACAATAAAGACGTCATTACTTCATCCCCATGACAACTCTAGTATTGCTCCATAATGAAGCGGGTATTAAAACATTGCCAGATCTTAACAGATTTAGGTAAATATTGTTACATCTACCATTTCCAATAGATTATTCCACTTTACAACTCTCTTCAGCTAATTGAATCACAGACTTTCCTCAAAAAAAAAAAAAAAAAAAAGATTCATGGCAGATTTCTAACCTACAGAACCATAAAATAATAAATTTGTGTTATAAATCTGTAGTAAAATAAATAAATAAGTTCTGGTATCTAAATATCTGAGATGTACTAAAAAATTGGATGTCTCCCTGCTTCATTGGCATATGCTAAGACTGTTTTCTTTCATATTTCGGCATGAAATTCAAAAAACCTGAATCAAATACACGGTATGTATGCCAGTCTCAAATTCTCTCCTTGTCATACAGTCTTAATGTTTATTTATACACAATTATTTCAACAAAGTAAATGGCACATACAATCAGGTACCAGAATTTATGTTACATTTGTCTTCCCTGTCCTCTAGGACTAGAAATGGCACCTAAGAAAATGCATAACATATTGTGCTCCACAAGGACCATTATAATTCAGCATTTCCATCCACTTCTATGTTCTAGTTATTGCTGCTCTTGTTTAGTTGCTAAGTAATATCTGACTCTTGCAGTCCCATGGACTGTAGACCACCGGGATCTTGTGTCCACGTGATTTCCCAGCCAAGAAAGAACATGAGTGCATTTCTATTTCCTTCTCCAGGGTATCTTCCCGACCCAGGGATTGAACCCGNGGGCCTCTTTCTTCATCCATACTCCACGTCTTCATTCGTAAGCTCCTGGTGTTACACAGCAAGGAGATCAATGAAGCCATTCTCTTGCACATATAGCTTGAAATAAGGATAGTGTACTTGAGTACTCTATACATTACTGTATGGTACACAAAAGAACAACCACTTGTGGAGGAGGATGCATGCATGCAGCAGTGTGAAAAGTGAAAATGAAGTGGCTCAGTTTTGTCTGACTCTTTGCAACCCCATGGACTGTAGTCCACTAGCCTCCTCCATCCATGGTATTTTCCAGGCAAGAGTACTGGAGTGGATTGCCGTTTCCATCTCCAGGGGATCTTCCTGACCCTGGGATTGAACCCAGGTGTCCTGCATTGTGGGCAGACGCTTTACTGTCTGAGCCACCAGGGAATCACGACAGTGTACATCAGACATTCGAACTAACTTGCATGATTAGATGTGTGAACACAACTTCCCATCTATGAAAGTTTGAAACTTGAAGGTTGGCATGTAGGGGGATTACTGTATATCGATACAACTGTTGTATGAATAGCCTTTTACTGCAAGAACTTCAATAATCAGTATGAGACTATTTCCTTATAAATTAACCTTGTCTGTATGCTTTTTTCCCCTTCAAACTTTCAGACATTTATAAGACATTAATAATCATCTTATTATTTATATATTCAGAACATTCTTGAATATCCTCTTCAGTAAGAGAAATGAACAGTTTCTGTGAGGTGATAGATTCAGCAATTATGTTACCCTTTTTGATTTCAAAAATTCGTGAGCTAAATTCAGTGTAAATCTCATTCTTAGGCAATGCTTTAAACTAACTTAAATCTTGGTTATAAGGAGAAGAATTATGACTGAAAATTCATAAAATTAGTGAATGAAATTAGAGAATGAAGAACTCATACATACAGCCAAATATTAGCTACCTTTTCTCTGAGATTTGTAAAGTGCTCATCATTTCAGATATTTAGAGCTCTAGTATGTGAAAACCAAAACTGTTCTTTTTTTCAGAGTAAAACATAATGCTATTAAAGAAGTAATCAGAAATTTGTAGAAAGTATGGCCATTTTGAGTAAAGTAGAAATATTTTGCTTTTAAGCAAACATCAAGGGAAAGTGAGATGCATATTTTCAAAGCAATGGCTAATTATTTGCTTAATGCAAACTGCATTATAGTTTTTGTCATTTTACCTCCCTTTTATCCCATTTAGGATGAATAGGAGGACTATCCCGATTGACATCCCTGTCTTTGTTTTAGCCTTTTGGCCACCTCATGTGAAGAGTTGGCTCATTGGAAAAGACTGATGCTGGGAGGGATTGAGGGCAGGAAGGGACGGGCGAAACAGAGGATGAGATGGCTGGATGGTATCACCACCTCGATGGATGAGTTTGAGTGAACTCTGGGAGTTGGTAATGGACAGGGAGGCCTGGCGTGCTGCGATTCATGGGGTCGCAAAGAGTCCAACACGACTGAATGACTGAACTGAGCTGAACTGAACCTATTTAGAGGACATATCTGTTTCAAATAGCCCTCACTAAAATCACAGCATTTCACCCATTTAGCTATTATTCTTTGATTATACTAAAATATAAGCTAAGTTATAGTGATAGGAATATTTTTACAGTTAAGCTAGTTTTATACCTGTTATATTAAAAAGGAATCCATCTTTCTATCCAGAATAAATATAGTCATT
The DNA here is from genome assembly GCA_006410875.1 of Neotragus pygmaeus. Lineage (NCBI taxonomy): Eukaryota > Metazoa > Chordata > Mammalia > Artiodactyla > Bovidae > Neotragus > Neotragus pygmaeus. The sequence continues at coordinate 392,590 of SJYV01005869.1, read as the reverse complement.
AATTAAAAGATTGTCATTTTGTCAAAGCTATTAATAAACATTAAGATTTTAAGGGGAAAATTTTCAGGCATCCCCATTCTAACACTGATATGAAGCCACCCCAGGCAAATATTTTTAATACTTAAAATGGTAGGATTTTTTGTTTGTTTTCTGTAGTTTAAAATTATGGAAATATATATCCAAGAATTATAAAACAAGTCATGGTTATAAGGGCATGATTAATCTAGTGTGATTAAAGTGTCACTTTAATATCTGTAGCACTGAACGTGAAAATCTGATCCTTTTTGTATATATTATACAGAAATAAATTCTAAGGATGATCCAAACAATTATTAGCAGAAACACATTTCAAAGACAGCCCTGCCACCTTCTGTTCTTAACGTTTCTTATCTGGTTTTAAAGTCAAAGCAGTAGTATTGAATCACTAATTTAAGCACATTATAGGATTAATAGCTTAACCAATGGCTTTACTTCCAGAAGAACATTAACCCCAATATTCATTAATTCAGCCATGCAGAACCATTTATTTCATTAGTCAACTCTAATACTTTTCAAAAAGTGCACTTATGGATTATACGGCACACTTCTTAGAGTTTTCATGTGTGTGTTTATTATGCTATTGAGTCACTTAATATTTGATTTTTTATGCTTTGCTTTTTACAGTATATGTAAGCTATGACTGGAAATGGAATTCTTATCATATGAAATACAATTTCCGGACATTGAATTAGTAGAGGGCACTGTGAGTCTGGATGCAACAGAGAATGAAAGTTGAAAATTTTAGACCTTGGCAAATTCTCTTCCATTTAAAAAAAACTATTTCTTCTGTGGCATTCTCTGCTTTTCCTCTGGGAATCTGATTTCACAGAAGTCAGATTATGTAATATTGTCACACAGATCTCAGGTGTTCTGCACAGGTATACCTCGCTGCTTTTCCCTTTACTGTGCTTACAGATATTGTGCTTTTTGCAAATCGAAGGTTTATGGAAACCCTTGCATTGAGGATGCCTATTTTGCTGAGAGCTTTTTTCTCACTTTGTATTCTCTGTGTCACATTTTAGTTATACTCACAGCCTTTCAAGCTTTTCATTGTGATTATCTTTGTTACAGTGTTCTGTGATCTCGGATCTTTGATGTTACCAATGCAACAAAATTACATCTTACTGAAAGCTCAGATTGTGATCAACATTTTTTACCAATAAAGCATTTTTTTAAATTAAGGAATTTACCTTATTTTTTAGACACAAACAATTGCACACTTATATATTGAATATAAAGAAGTAGAAAATCAAGAGATACCTGGAATAAGAGGCAAGTTTGGCCTTGGAGTACAAAATGAAGCAGGGCAAAGGCAAACAGAGTTTTGCCACGAGAGGGCACTGGTTATAGCAAACACCCGTTTCCACCAACCCAAGAGGCTCCTGGACACATGGACATCACCAGATGGTCAATACTGAAATCAGATTGATTATCTGCTTTATAGCCAGTATGGAGACGCTCTATGTGCTGTGCTGTGCTAAGTCACTTTAGGTGTGTATGACACTTTGTGACCCCACACACTGTAGCCTGCCAGGCTCCTTTGTCAATGGAGATCTTTAGATTGGAATACTGGATTGGGTAGCCATTACTTTCTCCAGGAAAGGTTCTATACAGTCAATAAAAATAAGACCTGGAGCTAACTGTGGCTTATCTCATGACCACCTTCTTGCAAAATTTGGACTTAAATAGAATAAAGTAGGCAAAACCACTAGGCCATTTAGATATGACCCAAATCAAATCCCTTATGAGTATACAATGGAGGTGATGAATAGATTCAAGGGATTAGATCTAGTAAACAGAATGCCTGAAGAATTAGGAATGGAGGTTCCTAACACTCTACAGGAAGTGTTAACCAAAACCATCCCAAAGAAAAAGAAATGGAAGAAGGCAAAATGGTTGCCTGAGGAGGCCTTACAAGTAGCTGTGAAAAGAAGGAAACAAAAGGCAAGAGGGGAAGAAAAAGATATATAGAACAATGCAGAGTTCTAGGGAAGAGCAAGGAGATATAAGAAGGCCTTCTTAAATGAATTAATGCAAAGAAATAGAAGAAAAGAGTAGAATGGTAAGACTAGAGATCTCTTCACAAAAATTGAAGACATCAAGGAAGCATTTCATATAAGGATAGGCACTATAAAGGACAGAAATGATAAGGACCTAATATAAACTGAAGAGATTAAGAAAAGGTAGTAAGAATACACAAATGAACGGTACAAAAAAGACTTTATGACCCAAGCAACCACAATGATGTGGTCACTTACCTGGAGCCAATATCCTTGAGTCCAAATTCCAGTGGGCCTTTGGAAGCAGTACTTCCAAAAAAGCTAGTGGACATGATTGACTTACAGTCGAGCTACTTGAAATCCTAGAAAATGCTGGTGTTAAAGTGCTGTACTTGATATGCCAGCAAATTTGGAACACTCAGCAGTTGCCACAGGATGGGAAAACATCATTTTTTATTCCAAAGAAGGGCAGTGCCCATCAGAACAAGACCCAGTTTCCCTCTCAGTCCATTTCTCCCATAAGGAAGCTTGCATAAGCCTCTTACCTTATTTATCAGAGGGTAGACAGAACAAAAACTACACTCACAGAAAATTAACCAAATTGATCACATGGACCACAGTGTTGTTTAACTAAAGGAAACTATGAGCCATGGTGGAGAATTCTGAAAAAACGTGGTCCATTGGAGAAAGGAATAGCAAATCACTTCAGTACTCTTGCTTCGAGAACAGTATGAAGAGGCAAAAATATATGACACGGAAAGAAAAACTCCCAGGTCGGTAGGTGCCCAATATGTTACTGGAGAAGAGTGGAGAAATAACTCCAGAAAGAATGAAGAGATGGAGTCAAAGCAAAAACAACACCCAGATGTGGATATAACTGGTGATCAAAAAAGTTTGATGCTGTAAAGAACAATATTGCATAGGGACCTGGAATGTTAGGCCCATGAATCAAGGCAAATTGGAAGTGGTCAAACAGGAGATGGCAAGAGTGAACACTGACATTTTAGGCACCAGTAAACTAAAATGGACTGAAATAGGCAAATTCAATTCAGATGACGATTATATCTATGACTGTGAGAAAGAATCCCTTAGAAGAAATGTATTATTTTTAATGGCTGTGTGGAATAACCTTCATAGTCAACAACAGTCCAAAATGCAGTACTTGGGTGCAATCTCAAAAATGACATAATGATCTCTATTTGTTTCCAAGGCAAACCACTCAATATCAGAGTAATACCCCTCTATGCCCTGACCAGTAATGCCAAAAAAACTGAAGTTGAATGGTTCTATGATGACCTACAAGACTTTCTAGAACTAGCAACAATAAAAAAGATGTACTTTTCATCATAGAGGACTCAAATCCAAAAGTAGGAAATCAAGCGAAACCAGGAATAACATGCAAGGTTGGCCTTGGAGTACAAAATGAAACAGGGAAATGGCTAACAGAGTTTTGCCAAGAGCATGCAATGGTCATAGTGAACATCCTCTTCCAACAACACAATAGACGACTCTGCACATGACCATACCAGATGGTGACTATCAAAATCGTATTGATTATATTGTTTGCAGCAGAAGATGGAGAAGTTCTATATGGTCATCAAAAATGAGAAGCAGAGCTGACTGTGGATTGGATCATGAACTCTATATTGCCAAATTCAGACTTAACTGAGGAAAGTAGGAAAACCACTAAGCCATTCAATCAGTTCAGTTCAGTTGCTCAGTTGTGTCCAACTCTTTGTGACCCCATGAACCTCAGCATGCCAGGCTTCCCTGTCCATCACCAACTCCTGGAGTCCACCCAAACCCATGCCCATTGTGTCGGTGATGCCATCCAACTATCTCATCGTCTGTTGTCCCCGTCTCCTCCTGCCCTTAATCTTTCCCAGCATCAGGGTCTTTTCGAATGAGTCAGCTCTTCGCATCAGGTGGCCAAAGTATTGGAGTTTCCGCTTCAACATCAGTCCTTCCAATGAGTACCCAGGACTGATCTCCTTTAGGATGAACTGGTTGAATATCCTTGCAATCTAAGGGACTCTCAAGAATCTTCTCCAATACCACACTTCAAAGGCATCAATTCTTTGGCACTCAGATTTCTTTATAGTCCAACTCTCATATCCATACATGACCACTGGAAAAACCATAGCCTTGACTAGACAGACCTCTATTGGCAAAGTAATATCTCTGCTTTTTAATATGCTGTCTATGTTGGTCATAACTTTTGTTCCAAGGAGTAAGTGTCTTTTAATTTCATGGCTGCAATCAACATCTGCAGTGATTTTGGAGCCCCCCACCCCAAATAAAGTCAGACACTGTTTCCACACTTTCCCCATCTATTTCCATGAAGTTATGGGGCCAGATGCCATGATCTTAGTTTTATGAATGTTGAGCTTTAAGCCAATTTTTCACTTTCCTCTTTCACCTTCATCAAGGGGCTCTTTAGTACTTCTTCACTTTCTGCCATAAGGGTGGTGTCATCTGCATATCTGAGGTTATTGATATTTCTCCCAGCACTCTTGATTCCAGCTTGTGTTGCCTCCAGCCCAGCATTTCTCATGATGTACTCTGCAAGTAAGTTAAATAAGCAGGGTGACAATATACAGCCTTGACGTACTCCTTTTCCTATTTGGAACCAGTCTGCTGTTCCATGTCCAGTTCTAACTGTTGCTTCCTGACCTGCATACAGGTTTCTCAAGAGGCAGGTCAGGTGGCCTGGTATGCCCATCTCTTTCAGAATTTTCCACAGTTTATTGTTAAGGCCATTCAGGTGTGAGCTAAATAAAATCCCTTACAATTATACAGTAGAAGTGACAAATAGTTTCAAGGGATTAGATCTGATAGAAAGAGTGCCTGAAGAACTATGGATGGAGCTTCATGATATTGTACAAGAGGCAGTGATACAGACCATCCCCAAGAAAAATAAATGCAAAAAGGCAAAATGGTTGTCTGAGGAGGCCTTACAAATAACTGAGAAAAGAAGAGAACCCAATGGCAAAGGAGAAAAGGAAAAATACACTCATCTGAATGCAAAGTTCCAAAGAATAGTAAGGAGAGATAAGAAAGCCTTCCTCAGTGATAAATGCACAGAAATAGAGGAAAACAATAGAATGGGGAAGACTAGAGATCTTCTCAAGAAAATTAGAAACACTAAGCTTCCCTAGTGGCTCAGAGGTTAAAGTGTCTGCCTGCAATGTGGGAGACCTGGGTTCGATCCCTGGGTTGGGAAGATCCCCTGGAGGAGGAAATGGCAACCCACTCCAGTATTCTTGCCTGGAGAATCCCATGGACGGAGGAGCCTGGTGGGCTACAGTCCACGGGGTCGCAAAGAGTTGGACACGACTGAGCGACTTCACTTTCACTTTCAAAGGAACAGACTACACAGAAGAACTATACATAAAAGATCTTCATGACCCAGATAATCACGATGGTGTGATCACTTACCTAGAGCCAGACATTCCAGAATGCAAAGTCAAGGAATCATCACTATGAACAGAGCTAGGGGAGGTGATGGAATTCCAGTTGAGCTCTTTAGAATCCTGAAAGATGATGCTGTGAAAGTGCTGCACTCAATATCCTAGCAAATTGGGAAAATGCTGCAGTGGCTACAAGACTGGAAAAGGTCAGTTTTCATTCCAATGCCAAAGAATGCTCAAACTACTGCACAAATGCACTCATCTCACATACTAGTAAAGTAATGCTCAAAATTCTCCAAGACAGGCTTCAATAGTACATGAACCATGAACTTCCAGATAATCAAGCTGGATATAAGAAATGCAGAGGAACAAGAGATCAAATTGCCAACATCTTTTGGATCATCAAAAAAGCAAGAGAGTTCCAGGAAAAACATCTACTCTGCTTTATTGATTATGCCAAAGCTTTCTACTGGTGGATCATAAGAAATTGTGGAAAATCTTCAAGACATGAGAATACCAGACCACCTGAACTGCCTCCTGAGAAGTCTGTATGTAGGTCAAGAAGCAACAAGTAGAACTGGAGATGGAAAAACAAACTGGTTCCAAATTGAGAAAAGAGTATGTTAAGGCTGCATATTGTCACCCTGCTTATTTAACTTCTATACAGAGTACATCATGTGAAATGCGAGGCTGGATGAAGCATAAGCTGGAATCAAGATTGCTGGGAGAAATATCAATAACCTCAGATATGCATGTGACACCAACCTTACGACAGAAAGGAAAGAACTAAAGAGCTTCTTGATGAAAGTCAAAGAGGAAAGTGAAAAGTTGGCTTTATACTTAGCATCCAATTAAAATAAAATAAATTAATTTAAAAAAGAAACAACTTCATCATTCAGAAAACTAATATCATGGCATCTGGTCCCATCACTTCATGGAAAATAGATGGGAAAGCAATAGAAACAGTGAGAGACTGTTTTCTTGGGCTCCAAAATCACTGCAGATGGTATCAGCAGCCACAAAATTAAAAGACACTTACTCCTTGGAACAAAAGTTATGACCAACATAGACAGCATGTTAAAAAGCAGAGACATTAGTTTGCCAACAAAGGTCCATCTAGTCAAAGCTATGGTTTTTCAGTAGTAATGTATGGATGTGAGAGCTGGACTATAATGAAAGCCGAGTGCAGAAGAATTGATCCTTTTGAATTGTGGTGTTGGAGAAAACCCTTGAGAGTCCCTTAGGCTGCAAGAATATCCAACCAGTCCATCCTAAAGAAGATCAGTCCTGGGTGTTCATCAGAAGGACTGATGTTGAAGCTGAAACTCCAATACTTTGGCCACCTCATGTGAAGAGCTGACTCATTGGAAAAGACCCTGATGCTGAGAAAGATTGAAGGCAGGAAAAGGGAATGACAGAGGATGAGATGGTTTGCTGGCATCACCGACTCAATGGACATGAGTTTGGATATACTCTGAAAGTTGGTGATGGACAGGGAGGCCTGGCATGTCTGGAGTACATGGGGTCACAAAGAGTGGAACACGACTGACCGACTGAACAGTTACTCATCTAAGTAAAATAGAGGGCTTCCCTGCTGGCTCAGAGGGTAAAGCATCTGCCTGCAATACGTGAGACCAGGGTTCAATCCCTGGGTCAGGAAGATCAACTGAAGAAGGAAATGGCAACCCTCTCAGGTACTCTTGCCTGGAGAATCCCATGGATGGAGAAGCCTGTAGCCTACAGTCTATTGGATCACAAAGGGTTGGACAGGACTGCATGACTTCACTTTTTTTCACTTTCATAAAAAAACTAATTGATTTTTTGTAGGCTCCCCTAATATTATATAAAATTTATTTTTAAGAATGTTTTTGGTAAAAACTAGGCAAATTATTTTGTTTTGTTTTGTTTTGCTGTGGATAAGGAAGGGGGATGACAGAGTCCTGGAAACTCAACTGAGGCCATTTTGAAGCATTTAAATAAGGAGACAAAAATCAATTTGAACCAGGTGTCACAATTCTCTGGATATTTTAGCACCATCAATAGAGGTCTCCTCTGGCCCCTTGCTAAATTACATACATTTAGAGAAACCTTATATTTTCCAAACCATAAGAATAAAATTGAGAATTGTAAATAATTATGCTGGAACAAAATGCACAAATTAGAACTGCCCTGGGCAAGCTAGGATTTAGGAACAACTAAATTATCATTTTAGTTCTTATGATATGAATCAGTCTCTCTAGTGTTAAGTGACTTTACGATGATAATTAATACTATTGTGCTTCATTTTAGATATTTACTGTTGTAAATAAAGAGGAAATGCTTGAAGGTGACTACCAGCCAACAGAAAAGCATCCTTAATTCTGTTTTCATAAGATAAGGCAGGAAAAGAAAAAACAGAAAGTGACAGAAAAAGGGAAAAATCTTAAAGTGAGAAGTTTGGTTCAGAAAAGGACAAACTTCCAACCTGGTCAATCTATCTCATGTTAAATATAGAGATCTTGATATCAGTAAGCTCAGGTGTAAGTTTTCACTTGTCTGCTAATTGTATCAACTGTGAGTCTGAAATAATTAAGATTTCAATACTTAAGACAATGAACAATGTAATTAAAATGAAGACAAATGTCACACATATATGCTCAAATATTTTGCCACATTGTTGAATTGTACATTGATAAGCACTATTACCAAAATAACCATGAGTTTTAATGACTCACAGGGTTTCGATTACAAGATAAAGTATAGAAACACACACTACCATTCTTGTACATCCATTTTTCTGGCAAGTAAGGAATCAACAACTCTCTAGGGTCTTATTTCCATAGGTGGCCCAGCAGGTAAGCAGTGAAACCTATGCTAAAAATCCATTTTACCTCAGTCACTGTTCCTTCATGATCTTCTGAGTCACAGCAAGAAATTCCTACAGCTGCTGCTTTTGGATTTATATCAAATGTCCAAATAATCATTGCTTAGCTTTAAGGTATTAATTATAAGGGCATCATATTCTTACACATTCAGAGTGCTGAATCAATCCTGGATGTTAAGTAGTCCAGATGGAAAAAGAAGATTATCTTAACTTTGAAAGTGAAGTCGCTCAGTCATGCTCAACTCTTTGCGACTCCATGGACAATAGCCTGCACCAAGCTCCTCCATCCATGGGATTTTCCAGGCTAGAGTACTGGAGTGGGTTGCCATTTCCTTCTCCAGGGAATCTTCCTGACCCAGGGATCAAACCCAGGTCTCCCTCATTGTAGACAGATGCTTTACCGTCTGAGCCACCAGGGAAGTCCCCTAAACTTTGAAGCAACTTTGTAAGATGGAGTGCTGTTGATCAAACCACAAAGGCAGCACAATATGTGATGAAGAAAAGACCTTATTCCCAGCCTTGAGTCCTTCATTAATTAAGGAGACGGTCACCCCAGGGAACTTGCACAAGTGTATGTTATATCTGTGCTTTGGTTTCCTTAAGTAAGCAAAGATGAGACGGATCTCTAAGTTCCTGCCAACTTCAAGAAATTCATCCAAGTGCCTTAGAGTAGCTGCTTTTTTTTTTTTTTTTTAAGATATGTTTACACCAGTTGGAAAAGTGTGCTCATCCTTGTCATAAGTAGTGTCCATACTACATTCTTTCCAACTGGTTACTAACTAAGAAAATAGGCCTCTCTTTACAGTCTAAAGCCCCAAACCTCTAGAAAACAAATTGTGTATTTATTTTTGAATACTTCTCTCATAGTTGTGAGCAGCCATATTTGCAGTAGTTTCAAATTAGTGGTTTTCAAAATCCTAGGTGCCATGAAAGTATCTAAGATCACTGTGAAGAGTCATGTGATCTACCTCCTATATTCACACAACATATACTATAAACTTTCTCGAAATGTTTTTTGTGGCAGGGAGGGCATTTTGTCTTTCCATTTGTCTCTCCAAGGATGACTTAATTCAAGGTCTCAGTTTTGCCACTGAGGCTGTTGAAATAGCTCTCTATCACAATTTCTAACTTAACGACTTGAAACCTGTTTGACCATGGGTGTGATACTGAATCTTTTAAATCCTAATTTCCTCATCATAGAGCTTTTGGTCAGAAGTAAAAGTATAATGTATATGTAAGTGGCTTATTTGCTGATCTAATTTGATAAGGTATAAGAAAGTAACTTCATTTTTTGTCATCACTGTACTTTGAAACAATTCTATATAATATTTCATTCCTTTTTATGGATAAATTCTTGGTTGGAATCCATACTTTCTGCAATATTAAAAAATATTGACCAGTTTCATTTTGTAGCTGTTAATAGTCAAACCCATTCTCGTATTTCATTCTGTTTCCACTGTATTCTGTTTATCATCTGTCTTGTCACTAGATTTTAACCTTTTTAAACAGGGATTACAATGACAACTTCTAGCATTTTCACAGATTCTGTTGCTTGTAGTTAGTAATAGAGAAAATAAAAATAGTTTAGGAATAGGCACAAGAGTGGAGAGGCATGTAATATAATAGTGAAGAGCTAAAGCTCTATAAACTGGTTAAAATTCTATAGAATTAGTTACAATTCCAGTTCTAATGCATATTAGCTATGTGGCCTTCAACAGTGACCTAATGGACCTGTACTTTGGAGATGATAACAACACCAGCCTCATAAAGTCATAGAATATAATAGCCATTATAAATGAAGTGTAAAGAATAACAAATGGTATTTATTAAACCCTTTAGAGGTTTTTTTAGAGTATCAATTACTATCAACATTTCAATTATAGGTTGAGTTGTGAGTGTGCTGTGCAGAGCATTTTACTGATCTTTTACATTTGATTTTCTTCAAATATATAAGCTAGAATTATCATTATACTCATTTTTATAAGGAAACCAAGTGGTAGGTACATCACAAACAACTCTCAGTTTCAGAACCAGAGTCTGAATTTGAACATAAACCTGTCTCACACCAAGTTCATATTTTTAACTTACTGCTATAGTAGGTGGGCTTTCCTTGTGGCTCAGCTGGTAAACATTTTCCTATATGAGACTTCTATAGCTTTAAAGGAACTAGGTTAATGATGAAAGAATATCAAGTTGAAAATAGCTTATTTTAAAGGATTTATTGGAGGTGAAGACAAAAATTTGTGAGGGCTGAATTCAGGCATTTGCCTACCAGTTTGTGATATCTGGTCAATACGTGAGAGAGACCAATAATAACATTTAGAAAGAAAATAGAACCATAAATCTCAAGACACATAGTTTAATTTGTTCTTTTATAATCTTCAAATGGTTAAAGGAGATAATCTGTTGTTAGAGAGTCAACTCCAAAATCTCAAGAAGATTGTCATTGTTCTAGATACATTCTGGCTTTGGACTGCAAAGGTAGTAAGGTTGCCTTCTCCTAGATATTTTCAAACTGTAAAAATGGAAACAATGACTTAAGATGGTTATTGTAATGATGCTGTTATTATGATTCATTGACATAAATACTTTAGTATGTGAGAACCACTCCTCTTTCTCTTTCATCAGTCAGATTAATCCTCTGAATTTAAAAAGAAAAAAAAAAAAAAAAACTCTTCATTTCACTGTTACTATGAAGTCACAGCAGATAAACTTTTCAGGATTTGCTTAGAAAATTCTATGGTTGAATTTTAAGACACATTGATAGACTGCCTACGTTAACCTTACCGGGACAAACAGAAAAACAAGTTCTCACAGAAGCACCCATGCCTGTGTACTGGGGTGATTACTGATGCATTTGTGCCTGAACATTTGTGCCCTCTCAAGGATCTGATTTCTTTACCAAAGACAATTTTAAATCTTGTGAGTCCATGCCAAGTTGCTTCCATCGTGTCTGACTCTGTGATCCTGGTCTAGCCCTCCAGGCTCCTCTGTCCGTGGGATTCTCCAGGCAGGAATACTGGACTGGTTTGCCATGACCTCCTTCAGGGGATCTTTCCGACCAGGGATTGAACCTAAGTCTCTTATGTCTCCTGCACTGGAAGGCAGGATCTTTGCCATTAGCGTCACCTGGAAAGCTCCATTAAATCTTGTGCAAATCACCAAAGAGGATATCTCATTTCTCAGCATGATATCTCAGCTGGGTTACTGATACTTAATAGTTGATGACAATGCCGTACAGGCTTTGACATCTGAAGTAACATATTCTTTGATGTGAATAAGATTTCTGTCACCTTGGAACTGTCATTTCCCTCAAATCATCTCAGCGATGTGCTGTCTTGATATATAAATATCAGCACCATGTGTCTGATGTTACTATAGAGTATTTTAAAATCAGGTTTCTATGTTCTTTATCTGTGTCCTACTCTACATGATGAAATGTTTTTAGTTTTGGTCAATTTATAAATGTCTAAAACCTGACACTTGAAATACTGAAAGCAAGTTCACTAATGGAGATTTCTGTACAAAGGCAAACACATTAGAACTGCAAGAAAGCACAGTTTGAGTCAGTCTGCTGCACAGAAGACATCATTTTCCTGAAAACAAATGGTGTGTTAAGTTCAGCTGCTATCACAGTGACAGTAGAGACAGCTAAAAGACAGAATTATTGCTAAGAGTTCCACTTTGTGTGTTAATGACTGAAAGGAAATTTATTGTGATACCACTGAGAAACATACTGCTGATAGAATTAATGTATGATATTGTTAAGAACAATATTGCATAGAAACCTGGAATGTTAGGTCCATGAATCAAGGTAAATTGGAAGTGGTCAAACAGGAGATGGCAAGGGTGAACATTAACATTTTTTAAAGCAGGGAACTAAAATGGACTAGAATAGGCATTTTGAATTCAGATGACCATTATATCTATGACTATGAGTAAGAATCCCTTAGAAGAAATGGAATAGCCCTCATTGGTCAACAAAAGAGTCTGAATTGCAGTATTTGGATGCAATCTCAAAAACGACAGAATGATCTCTGTTCATTTCCAAGGCAAACCATTCAATATCAAAGTAATCCAAGACTATTCCCCAACAATTAAGGCAGAAGAAACTGAAGTTAAGCGGTTCTATGATGACCTTCTAGAACTTACACTAAAAAAAGATGTCCTTTTCATCATAGAGGATTTGAATGCAAAAATAGGAAGTCAAGGGATACCTGGAGTAACAGACAAGTTTCACTTGGAGTATAAAATGAAATAGGGCAAAGGTTAACAGAGTTTTGCCAAGAGAATGCACTGGTCATAGTGAACACCCTTTTACAACAACACAAGAGATGACTCTACTCATGGACATCACTAGATGGTCAATACCGAGATCAGATTGATTATATTCTTTGCAACTGAAGATGGAGAAGTTCTATACAGTCAGCAAAAACAAGACCAGGAGTTGACTGTGGCTCAGATCATGAACTCCATATTGCCAAATTCAAACTTATATTGAAGGAAGTGGGGAAAACTACTAGGCCATTCGGATAAGACCTTAATCAAATCCCTTACCATTATACAGTGGAAGTGACAAAGATTCAAGGGATTAGACCTGATAGACAGAGTGCCTGAAGAACGATGGACAGAGGTTCATAACATTGTACTGGAGGTGGTGATCAAAACCATCCCCAAGAAAAATAAATGTAAAATGGCAAAATGGTTGTTTGAGGAGGCCTTACAAATAGCTGAGAAAAGAAGAGAAGCTAAAGGCAAAGGAGTAAAAGAAAAATACATCCCCATCTGAATGTAGACTTCCAAGGAATAGCAAGGAGAAACAAGAAAGACTTCCTAACTGATCAGTGCAAAGAAATATAGGAAAATAATAGCATGGAAAATATGTTAGAGCTCTTCAAGAAACTTCGAGATACCACGGGGTCATGGAATGGACTTAACAGAAGCAGAAGATATCAAGAAGAGGTGGCAAGCATATATAGAAGAAATATACAAAAAGATCTTAAAGACCAGATAGCTACAATGGTGTGATCACTCACCTGGAGCCAGACACCCTGCATTGCAAAGTCAGGTGGGCCTTGGGAACAAATCGAGTGGAGATGATGGATTCCAGCTGAGTTATTTCAAATCCTAAAAGATGATCAAAATTCTCCAAGCCAGGCTTTAGCAATATGTGAACCATGAACTTACATATGTTCAAGCTGTCTTTAGAAATGGCAGAGGAACTGGAGATCAAATTGCCAATATCTACTGGAACATTGAAAAAGCAAGAGAGTTCCAGGAAAACATCTATTTNTTGGAAGGACTGATGCTGAGGCTGAAGCTCCAATACTTTGGCTACCTCATACAAAGAGTTGACTCATTGGAAAAGACCCTGATGCTGGGAGGGATTGGGAGCAAGAGGAGAAGGAGACGACAGAGGATGAGATGGCTGGATATTATCACTGACTTGATGCACATGAGTTTGGGTGAAATCCGGGAGTTGGTGATGGACAGGGAGGTCTGGTGTGCTGCGATTTATGGGGTCGCAAAGAGTTGGACACGACTGAGTGACTGAACTGACCTGAACTGAAGGAAGGAGGGAATTGTGGAAACCTCTGATTTATCGGCATCTGCTCAAAAGTACAGGTCACAGCCTGGATTTGGGCATAGCATCTGAAATCTCAAGAGGGGCTTGTGGAAGCCCCCATGTATAGCTAGTGAGTCAGAAGCACAGTGACAAGCTAGACTTGGACTGACTTCGAATGTAGGGGGCGAGGGGACAGGTCTGTAGGACTGAACCCTTAACCTGTGGGATTAGACCGTATCTCCAGCAGATAGTGTCAGAATTGAGTTGAGTTGTAGGACATCCTGCTGGTATCCAAAGAGTTTGAAGGTACTCCTCCTCCCCAGGGTTGGAATTGGGTCCAGGACCCCAAAAGAGGTCCATTCTAATGACCCCTGTTAAGATCTTATCTCCAGATAAGGTCACACTTTGAGGTACTGAAGGTTAGGACCTCAACATATAAATTTTGGGGGAAACACAGTTCAACTCAAGATACTTACCCATGTGCATTACATGATCAAAGATTTCCTCACTTTCCTAGTTTATTTGCGTGCGTGTGAGTACACTATTCAAGCTATTGAAGGAGAGGATGGGTGAACACAAAGCCAAACCAGGCAATATGGTCCTAACATGTTCTTTTAAGAACGGTTACTTTTAAGAAGTTAAACAGTAAGAACAGTTACTTTTAAGAAGTCAATAGCATGAAATTTGGCTAAAACAAATCTCTGAAATTTTATAAAATGCATTAGACTGGAAGGCAACCGAAATCTCTCTTTATGAGAGCATAACTCCGTTTGATTATGTCATTAGATTTTACCAAAGACAGACTTAGGCACAAAAATCTCCCACTTTCTAGTCTGGCAGTGACTCAGCTTACTATCATTTATAATAGAGGCAAACTCCCTCCTAATTCCATATAGTATACATAGTCATACAAGACTGGAAGCAAAGTTTGTCTTCCTGTTTGCTTATAATAAAAATTCATTTCCATCTGTGTCCCAGCAAGGCAGAGATTTCACTGTTTTATGCTAAGTTTTGACAACACTTATACTAGGGATCAATGGATAAAATAACACAGTGCCATATGATTATCATATATTTCACAGATAAAAATATCAATTTCCATGCATTGGAAAGGAAGAACACTTGAAAACAAATGCAGGAAAGGAAATACATATATGCAAAAACATACTGGATACTACTGCATTTAAAATATTCAGGACATCTGTTATTAATCTTCTTGTGCTATGCAAAAAAAAAATATATTAGCTACTGAAGAATCAGAAAAAAATAGGATCAGGATCCAGAGGGATATTTTAATATTCCATAAATATTCCATAGCTAGGTCAATTTCACAGGCTTTGGGAAAAGCAAAATTTTATGTTGACTGTGAGTTTGGTTCTATTCTCCTGAGAAGTGACCAATTAATAGGTGAGTTAAGTAAAAGTTAAGTAAAAGAACATAACATATAATCCACTTTTAATATGGAGGCCAGGACTTCTATATGCTATACTTCCAGGAAACTTGGCAAAGAATCAGTAATATAATGGCTCCCCCTTCCCAAATTGTCTGAGCTATTATAAAAGACAGGCCGAGGATCATGGAAATGTAGTTCCTACTAGAGATAAATGTTTTATTTTTGTATATACATATATTAAGCAAAATAAGCTATATTCTAAGGGTAAATAAGTCTCCAATAAGAAACTCTAATTTATGATTTTTTTCAGTTTTGGAAATCAAGTGTGTTGACAGAAATAATTATAAGTATTTACAATAAATAAATGAAACAAAACACAAATAAAACAAAAGCAACATGCATACTTTTCCAGCTTCCAGAATTTCAAGTCAAATTTTTATGCCTTTCAAGACACTTATAATAATAAATTAATTATAATATCTTTAACCTTCAAAATTACTTAAATATGTCTCCTGATCTTTTGTGTACATAGAATGACATGCTGAATGTGCTTTGCAGTATGCAGTTTTGGAGGTGCAAGTTCATTGGGAATTTTTGCTAGCAAAACAAAAATCACCAGATCATGGTGCTACAAACACTCTCAAATTTAAAATTGCTTAATTTGGACTGTTTTTATTTTTTTCCTTTTCCAGAATCATATGGGAAGATTCTACACCTCATGGATGCCATTTGTAAAGAAGCTTCAAATCACATCTGTATTCCTTCCTTTTTTCATGTGGTAAAGATTCTCTGCCTGACCAAATCCTAATCAGCCTCTTCTGAGCTCTTTGGCAACGAGGTCATGACTTTTAGACTTCTGTGTTCATCTCTCTATTGTCCAATTTAACAGAAATCTTGCGATGTCAGTTTAGCCAGAGTGCCCTACCCTGGATATCTTCTCGCCCTTGATATCTGAGCGGATTTCTCTTCTTCCACCATCTCCTAGATGATAGTTGACTGCTCTAGCCTGCCTTCAGCAAGTATCCTTTAAAATCTCTTTTGCTAGAATCCTCCCCTTGCCCTCAGTGTTTCATCTTAATTAATTTTCTATCCATTGCATGTCCCCACCCCACTCCCAGCTCCTTGACTATGAATTCACATTTTTCCTTGTTGTATTCAGAGTGGAGTCCAGTCTCTTTCTGACTGCAAAACCTCATTAAAATGGTCCTTACAACTATCCTGATAGTTTCCTGTATAAAGTCTGCCTCGAACAAGTGTCATGAATAAATTATTTAACACCTCTTCTCTCCTTTCCTCCTCCAATTTAGTCTTCATTTGATCCCTCCTTTCTTTTTATCTTTTTCTCTTCCTTACCATTAAAAAGAATTTTTATTAAAGGTTAATTTTCCACATAGAAACCGTGGGTTATTATGCTAGAAAAGTTTTCTGTTTTTTTTTTGGGGGGGGGGGGATGTGGTGTGGAGGCTAAATATTTCAACATCGGTATAGTAGATCACCAAATCATGAGAATACTGATAGATGAAGTCATATTAAGGTGATGGATTCTACTAATATTAAGGGGCCAGGTGGCGCTGGTGGTAACGAACCCAGCCTGCCAATGCAAGAGACATGAGGCGTGGTTTAGATCCATGGATCAAGAAGATCCTCTGGTAGAGGGCATGGCAACCCACTCCAGTATTCTTACCTGGAGAATTCCATGGACTGAGAAGCCTCGCAGACTACAATCCATAGGGTTGCAAAGAGTCAGATACAACTGAAGCAACTTAGCAATCACATACAGAACCTGATTACTGTGATCTAAAAATACCTTATTCCAAGGAGTATATGTAAATTCAAAAGTTGACTCCTATTCAATATGACAAGACAATAAAGGTGAAATTTATCATCTATTTGTATGCCATTTATTGTATTTATTTGTCATTTATTTAATCTAACTTCAAAGTTAAATGCTTTTCTAGGAAATTAGAATAAATAACATTTATCAAAACCTACAAAGGGTCTTCTGTGATACTTTAGTATCTTGGAAACTTAAAGAGGAAAAGGATTTCAAGAGTCATCAATCCTGCCAGAATTTCACATGAAGTAAGAAGAAAAGCATTTTATGTATTCATCAAGCAATTACTATTTGATGTGCAAGATATAAGGCACGAACTATGATATAAATATGAAACTATGTAATTACATGGAAGTCCTCTATCACACTGTATAAGTGGGGACAATAAAAGAAAAACATGATGAAGGTAATTTCCAGCATAAGGTAATTTATGACAATTACCAGATAATGATAGGGACAGTAAGTACCGAAGGATTTAAAGAAAGATGAGGGCTCTACGGTCAAACTGTCTGGGAAACATAGGTAAGTCTTGAGTTAGAATTTAAGAATTGCTAATATTTTTTTCATAATTTAAGTCAGAATATATTTTAGGCAAAGTAAGAGTATGCTTACATTCTATCCTAAGCTGAAAAGCAGCAAACTACCTGCTCCCTCCATCATCATCACCAGTATATTGTGTGTGCATAATGGTATATGTGAAATAGTAAGAAATATATGTTGACCTCCACTCCCAGTTCCTGACATAGAGTTCTTAAAGCCTTTGTAAATTACTAAGTGATAAGAGCACCAGGAGCACCTTTTGTTCTAAGAAGTGACTCTGGATGGGCTCCTGGAGGGTGGCTGGTCACCAGAAAGACAAAAACCACAATTAGAAGCTTGGGATTTTCTCTAAATTGTGGGCAGGGCTAGAAAGAGACTTAATGATTTCTCATGTCTGTGTAATAAATTCTCCACAAACATCCCAGCAGCATAAGATTCAAAGAGCTTCCAGGTTGTGGAATACACCCACACACAAGGAGGGTGTTTTATTCCCAAGTTCATGGAGACAGAAGCTCCTAGGTTCAGGAACTCCCTACCCAAGACTTTGCCTTATGTATCTTTGTCTCACTGGTCACTTGTATCTTTTGTAACACCCTTTGATAAACTAGTAAGTATAAATCAGTATTTCCCCAAGTTCTGTGAGAACTGATATAAGGGATAGGAGGTCTTGGGAACCTCTGATTGTAGCAAAGGTAGACAGAAGTTGTGGGCAGTCTCTGGACCTACAGCTTGCAGCTGATTTCTGAAGTGGACACCAGTCTCCTGAGAATGCATCCTTAACCTGTGTGGTCCGGCGATCTAGTTAAACAGTGTCAGAAGTAGGGTGAATTGTAAGATAGCCAGCCAATGTCTGAGAATTGCTTGGTGTGAGGAAAAAATCCACACATATCAAGTCAGAAATGTTGTGAGCATGGCGGTAGTGAGACAGCAAAAGAGACACACGAACGGAGAACAGGGTTGTCCAGCTCAGCATAAAATTAGGGGTGGTGGCAGTTACTCAGTCCCTCCCTCAGAGTCAAACAAACTAAAACAAAAATATTCTGTCCTTGTATGTCCATCATCTCTATCGTCTTCATCTCAACAAACTGTTTTCTCAAAGCAACCTAGAGTGTTTCAGCTTGGTCAAATGTTTTCCGGGATAAATGTACATAGTATGCCTACAGGTTTTACTTATTATTATTATGCTTTAGCTTGGTTCAAGGCAGATTACATGACAAGAAAATGAAGCCTAGCAGCGTTAAAAATATGCTGAATTGTTTTTATTTTATTAATTTCAAAGAACTCCTCTAACCTCTGATTCTTTTATTTTTTGAAACATCCTTTCAAGTATTGAACATGATTTTTCTTTCTTTTATGATGCCTTTATAAGAATAGAATATATTACTAGACAAAATATACTTCCATATAGAAGACCAGTATTTTGTCATATGGATTGGCACAGGTTCCTGTCACCAAGAAAAATATGTATCGGACAGGTATTAAATAGTTGATGGAGAAAACTGAATATCCCTCTTTTAAAGAAAAAGTCATCAAGGAAGTGAAAAAACTTGTTCTTCTCCAGTGACTGCTTATTTATCTGTTAGATATTCCACATATATCCCCCCAAATCATGCTATTAGGCATGCCAAATCATATGTACTAAGTGATACTATCATACTTCTTTGACTCCACATGTTGATTTCTCTCAGTTCTGTAACCANAAGTGAAAATAAACTTGTTCTTCTCCAGTGACTGCTTATTTGTCTGTTAGATGTTCCACATATATCCCCCCAAATCATGCTATTAGGCATGCCAAATCATATGTACTAATTGATACTATCATACTTCTTTGACTCCACATGTTGATTTCTCTCAGTTCTGTAACCAGAGATCCAAACTTTCATCTCCAGTCTCTCAATCCCTCCCATTTACCTCACCACATTTCACTTTGAAGTCAAATTTAATAACTGAGCTTTGAAACTGAAAGCTGGGGCAGGCCTTTTCTTCAACAACATGAATAATGTTATAATTCTCAAAAAAAAAAAAGAGAGAGAGAAAATGCCTTTAACCCAGAAAGCAAGATTAAATTATATATTTACTCGAGCTTCTGGGCATAGAAAAAGTCAATGGACTATTTCAAATCATCTTTATTAGCCACGCCATAAAGATGTCATCCAGTACCATGTATTGTTGATGTCTTTACTGCTTTCTTTTCATACTGTGATCAATAACAGTAGTATGAAATTCCCTGCTAGTTACTTGGTCACCTTATAGCCCTATGGGATGACATAGAAAACTCAAGNCATCTTTATTAGCCACGCTATAAAGATGTCATCCAGTACCATGTATTGTTGATGTCTTTACTGCTTTCTTTTCATACTGTGATCAATAACAGTAGTATGAAATTCCCTGCTAGTTACTTGGTCACCTTATAGCCCTATGGGATGACATAGAAAACTCAAGAAGATATGTAATTGAAATACTATATACAAGAATGTATCATTTAAATGCTGAGTGAACACAGTACTCTTCTTGATTTACTAATAAAAGTCAAAGAGGAATAGCAAATACACACTCGGAGTGTATTTCCATAGCTTTTCTTTTCCCTTGGCTCATCCTTTTATTACTGAACTGGACAGCAAAGACTAAATAGCCTTTGAGTTTGCATCAGCAATTCTATAGCTACTCAAAATACATGTTGTCCTGCTGTTCTTTTATTTTTGATCATAACGCTTTTTTAGGTTCTGAAATAAATCTGAGGTTTTCACACTGTTGATCATTCAAAGGAGCTGAATCTTCCTGGAAGAAGATAGTGTCCCAGAAACAGGAGGGTCAAACCACAGAGCCCACAGATAAGCAAGACTTTCTTGAGACAGTCATACTTTATTATTTGAAAAGTACAGTATATTATTAAGATGCTCTTGGTTACAAATTAGAGGAACATATTGAACTGATTTAAATTAAAACCATGGGAGTTACTACACAAACAGAGAAGTATCTTCTGGAATACAAGGAAAGAGATGAATCATTCCTAAGATATATTAAATCTAGATGGAAAGTAATCACGACCATTAGATGTACTTTCTCTCTGCCTTTTGGCATTTTCCTTGCTTTCTGCACGTTGACTTCTGCTTCTTGGTGATCTCAGCCAAAGTTTGGTACCAAACCACTCCCAAATTTACATACTTCAGTTCCAAAGATGCATAGAAACCAACTGGCTTGCTCTCAAACCTGTTCTTAATGTCACAATGCAAATTTTCTCTCCAATGAATGTAGGGAATTAATCCAGTTTAACTTATTTGAAGGCAACTTATTTAACTTTTTTGCTTTTATGATTACAGTATTATTTTATTTCATCATGTAATTTTAAAATTAGTAAAACAAGTGCAAAGAAAATGTGACTGAGATATTTGAATTGGTTTTAGTTTGAAAGTGATTGCTAAGTTACTTCACTCATGTGTCACTCTTTGTGAACCTTAGACTGTAGCCCACCAGGCTCCTCTGTCCGTGGGATTCTACAGGCAAGAATACTGAAGCTGGTTGCCATGCCCTTCTTTACAGGATCTTTCCAACCCAGAGATTGAACCCATGTCTCTTATATCTCCTGAACTGACAGGAGGGTTCTTTACCACTTAGTGTGGACAGTATGTATATTCAATATAGCTACATTTCTTTGTATATTCATTATTATCTTACATATATATGTAAGCATATATGTAATTTTACATTTTTATTTATATATATTAGACATTCAGAAAAATAGTTTTAAAAAGTATATCATATGCATGGTATTGGCTATGTAAATGAACTTGAATCTATGAACAGGTGGACTAAAACAAGATAAGATACACTGAATTGGTTTTTATGAGAGAGTTCATTAATCTCTTCAGAAAGTGAAAGTGAAGTTGCTCAGTCATGTCCGACTCTTTGCGACCCCATAGACTATAACCTACCAAGTTCCTCCATCCATGGGATTCTCCAGGCAAGAATACTGGAGTGGGTTGCCATTTCCTTCTCCAGGGAATCTTCCTGATGCAGGGATTGAACCCGGGTCTCTCGCTTTAACCTCTGAGCCACCAGGGGAGGCCAATCTCTTCAGAAATGTGGTATTAAACTATACTTTGTCAACATGACATTTATTACACTGTCTACTATATAAGGAAATAAAAAGACATCTATCCTTAAATACAGCTCTATATATCTGAATAAAGATACAGCCATTTCCCCAACACTAGCATAACTCATATAATTTAAGTTAAATTAACACTTTTGGAGTCCCAACTCCTTTAAACAAAGAGTTTTAGGAATTCTTCTATTAATCCAGAAATTCTTCCGAATTAATATATTTGTTTAATAATTAATACAAGAGAAGTCATGGATTAGAGGTGTAAAATTATAAAAAGGAAGACAAATAATATTGGTGGTATTTCAGCATTGACTATTTAAAAATATATTTAGGTTATTCAGTATAAATCTTAATGTAGATAAAAATCTAATTTCAAGATTACTCACAATCAAAATGTTAATGTTGCTACCTTCAACTTAGTTATGTAAAGAACCAGAATTCATGTGTAGAAAAGTCCAGAGAAGACCCTAATCATTCACTTCTGGCTGATATATAGGATCAATGATATCACTGATCATTGTGAAAACACTAGCTAAACACAGCTAAACGAACAAATGACTCAGAGATCACACGTGACAAAAAACACAGACTTTAAAAAAATGCTTCATAAAAGTTACACAACAAAGAAGCAGCAACAGCCTACAGCAACCAAAAAACAGTGAAAGAGGAAATCTTTACGGTCACCGTTTTATAATATTCAAATGTCAAGTTTAAAAATATAGGAATTAATGAAAAATGAAAAATATACAATCCATTCACAGAATAAAGTAATGAAAAATACCTGAAGAAGAATGGGTTGAAATTCTAGGCAGAGACTTAAAATTAACTGTCTTAAATATGCTCGAAGAGTTAAGACCATATACAAAGGCATACAGACAACCAGGAGAAAAATGAATGAACAAATAGGGAATATCAACAAGGAGAAATAAATTATATGAGACCCAAACAGAAACGTTATGGCTGAAAATTTTGATAATTCAAATGAAAAAAGTCACTAGTCACTAGAGGATTTCAACTGTAGATCTGAGCATACAAAAGAAACAATCAGTGATTTGAAGATGGTCCATTTGAAATTATCCAGTCTTGGAAATAGAATAAATGAAAATAGTAGGTAGAATCTAAAACTTGTTAAATACCATCAGTGAATCAACAGAAACAGTCAGAATTTTGAAAGAAGAGGAGAGAAACAGTGGCCAGAAAGAATACTTGAAGAAACAAGGACTGAAAATATCCCAAATTTGTCCATAGATATGTGTCTATTCTTTAAGGAAGAACTCTAAAAGAGATAAACACACACACAAAATCTATAGAGTAGTGAGGCACAGTATAATTAAACTGTTGAATGTCAAGAACAAAAGGAGAATCTTGAAAGAAGGATGAGAACAATGACTCATTGGTATAATAAGTCTTCAATAAGATAAACAGCAGATTTCTCATCAGAAGCTAAAAAGAGGTGAGATGGCATTTTTTAAAATTATGTTTTAAAATATAAATTTATTTAATTGGAAGCTAATTACTTTAAAATATTGTATTCGTTTTGCCATACATCAACATGAATCCGCCATGGGTGTACACGTGTTCCCCATCCTGGACCCCCCCTCCCACCTCCCTCTCTGTACCATCCCGCTGGGTCATCCCAGTGCACCAGCCTCGAGCATCCAGTATCATGCATCAAACCTGGACTGGCAATTCATTTCATATATGATATCATACCTGTTTCAATTCCATTCTCCAAAATCATACCACCCTCTCCCTCTCCCACTGAGTCCAAAAGACTATTCTATATATTGGTTTCTCTTTTGCTGTTGTGCATACAGGGTTATCGTTACCATCTTTCTAAATTCATATATATGTGTTAGTATACTGTATTGGTGTTTTTCTTTCAGGTTTACTTCACTCTGTATAATTGGCTCCAGTTTCATTCACCTCATTAGAAGTGATTCAAATGTACTCTTTCTAATGGTGAGTAATACTCCATTGCATATGTGTACCACAGCTTTCTTGTCCATTCATCTGCTGATGGACATCTAGGTTACTTCCATGTCCTGGCTATTATAAACAGTGCTGCAATGAACATTGTGGTATACGTGTTTCTTTCAATTCTGGTTTCCTCGGTGTGTATGCCCAGCAGTGGGACTGCTGGGTTATAAGGCATATTTAAAGAGCTGAAAACAAAGAGGGAAACACCTATCAAAGAGGAGTTTTGTGTAGCCAGACCATCTTTCAAAAATGAAGAAGAAATTAAGACATCTTGAGATTAAAAAAAAAAGAAAGAAAGCTAAAGGAGTTCTTGACAAGTAGGCCCACTCTAGAAGAAATGCTAAATCTCCATTTAGGCTCTCCTTCAGGCTGAAATAAAAGGATACTAGTCTGTAACTTGAAATTAGATGAAGAAATAAAGAACTCTGCAAAGGTAACTATATAGTAAATATAAAGTCTGGTATTATTTTACTTTTGGTTTATAATTTTTTATTCTCTGCATGATTTAAAAGATAAATACATAAACCAACAGTTATATATCTATGACAACATGAAAGTAATGCAAAAAGATGCAATTTGTGACAGTCACTACACAGTGAGGTATAACAAAAACATAAGGATAAAACAAATGCATATTTCTAAGTGAAAGAACATAATCTGAAAAGGGCTTCTGATTGACTCCAATATTATGGAAAAGGCAAAACTATTGAGAAAATAAAAATAGTAATGTTTGCCAGGAGTTAGGGAAGAGGAAGAGGAGGTAGGTGGAGCATAAAGCATTTTTTGCGCTGGCACTACTCCATATGACACCATGTGTGCGCCGTGTGCTAAGTTACTTCTGTCAGGTCTGACTCTGCAATCCTATGGACTGCAGTCCCCCAGGCTCCTCTGTCCATGGGGATTCTCCAGGCAAGAATACTGGACTGGGTTGCCATGCCCTCCTCCAGGGGATCTTCCCAACCCAGGGACTGAAACTTCATCTCCTTACGTCTCCTGCACTGGCAGGCAGGTTCTTTACACTGGTGCCACCTGGGAAGCCTCTTTATGATACTGTGGACCTACACCATTATACATTTCTGAAAAACCACAGAATCTACACCACCAAAAGAAAGCACTGATGTAAAATATGTGTTTCGGATTATAGCATTGTGTCAAGGTAGGTTGATCAGTTGTAATAAATGTATGACTCTGGTTGGGGGTTTTGATAGCAGGAGAGTCTATGCTTTTGTGGGGGCAGAAGAAAATTATCTCTTCTGTTCAAATTTTGCTGTAAACTTAACAGTGCTCTCAAATAGAAACTCTATTTTTAAATATGCCACATAAACACAAAACAATGTTTTATGAAGTTGAAGTAAAACTACAGAGACCAATAACTGTTACAGTTTATTTAGTATTTTGTGACTTTTTTAAAATTTTTTCTTTTGGTAGCAAATGAGAGGAATTTCATGTAGGCAAAAGATAGAAGAAATAGAAAAATGATTCAAAACAAATGAAGCCCTCTCATGGAAGAAGATGATGGATTATACTAAACTCAGGGCAACAAAGGGAGAGAGTTAAACAACAGGTTCCCTAGTTTCAACTCTGAAAGCCAAACACAGATACCCTATCGTGAGAGAAATGAAACAATCTTGTCTCTCACTGCTGTTAGCTTCCTTTTATAAAATCAACATCAAGCTGAAATTAGAAATGTGCTAGGTTGGAAGACTGTAGGAACAGATCCACTCTTCCTCAGCGAGACAAAGGACTTTGTTTCTACTGCGTTTACCTTGGAAACAGCATATTCTCAATAAGCATCACAGTGCATGCACCTTGTCCTTATGCCCAAGAAATTCAACAATTTCTCAGAGGCCACCAAGCCAGTGATGAATTTGTCTGTCAAACATCATGGCAGAGTGGTGGGATTTGAAGATACAGCCTTTGTTGTTTTAGCAGTGAATTCTTTTCTAGATACAAGTGCCTATTGGGTCATTATAACAGCAGTATGCTTAAGGAAATGTAAAAATGCATCATTAAAGGAAAAGCTGACAGTTCTCTTTCTCTTAGATTTACACAGCTGGCTTTTGGAGCAGCAGTGGACCTCTTGCATCAATTTGCAGTTGATTTCAATCAACACTGATTGCCCAGTCTGGACCATTAAGTGCATAAGCTGACTTCAGAGAAATGAAATATGATGGGTGTAGAAATCAGTGCAAAGAAGCTAAAGAACAACAGGATGAAATCAAGGGTTCCTGAAGTAAATAAACCCATTTACAACTGTTTGCTAATTAGCTTTTTTTTTCTTTAAGTTCAGCAGTTTTGTTGAATGTTCTTTTCTTTACAGAGTCTGATTCTAGTGAATCTGAAATGCTTTTCATCCTAAGAAGTATATAATGGTAAAAAAAATTCATCCTAGTAGGATTCCCCAAGTTAACCATAGTTCTACATACACAGGGATATGGAAGAGTGGATACTTCTGAAATTCCTCAAACAGACAAACTAGGATATGAGGACGAGGGCACCTAGAGATTTGGGGGCTCCTGAGATTTTTCTTTTTTTTACTTTAGAATAATTGTTCCATTTTCCTCGTAACTTGAAATCTGAATATCTTCTTTAAAGCCAGTTAAGTTTCCTTCCTACTTGTACACTCCTGCTTTCTTCAAAAAATACAGTGTGACTGAAACCCATCATCCTTTTATTAATAATCAATAACAGCAAAAATAGAAAGTGAAAAGCTTAGGAGTCTGGAGCTTCTTAAGTAACTGTCCTCCGAAATTACAGGCACACTAATCATTTTGGTTACCTTACATATATATTTTCCCTAATTTGAAATGAGCTTAAAACAACAATGAAGTAAAAAAATGAGAGTTCACAATTAGGTAAAAGGCAGGAAAGAAAGGGAGAAACACTGATATTAAAAATGGGAGACTGTTTAAATGGCAAACTTTATACTGCCAATGAAGAATAAACTATCTAGCATTTTAAAATGTACAAGAAGTTGGAGATTCATTTCTTTCTTCTTTATCTCTTCCATCAAAGAGCTTACAAACTCTTCAGTGGTTTACAGGAAGCCATTTCAGTAATGAATAAAATTTCCTTTTATTTCTAGGCTCTTAAAGCCCCCACTTAATTAGAAAAGATAGTGATTCTTCATTTGCATGCTAATATTGTGTTCTTAATACCTCGTTTATATTCCTCAGATCAATAAATGCTCTTAGCCTTTGATTCCTTATTTATGCAATATAGAGCATATGTATTTAACTAAGGCCACAATCTTAATATTTATGTTGCATAATTATAACACAATTTTGGTTTAATGAAACATAGGATCTCTAATAGCAAAAGGTATAGGTACATTTTTGAAAAATATATTTGTGACTCTTCAATGAATATTCAAATATGGATTAAAAAACTGCAGTGGGATTGCAGCTCTATTGAAATAATCTCAGATATATGCAGAAAAAGATTATTTTCTTTTCTCCGGAAATGAGCTGATCATTTTTGTAAGCCGTCACCACGCTCTTGGAAGTGGAGATATATGCCCTTGACATTTAAAATAATCTTTTGTCTGAAATAGTCTTCTTTCACTACAGATAATTCTTTTGGATATCTGGTTATGTAATCAGTTTCTCGAGTTCCATCCTTTCCATTTCTCCAAAACGGCAGCCAGTATAGGATGCGAATCACAGGACTGCTGACTGGCACTGACTGTCGTCTGGGAATTTAAGTGGAGGGTGTACCACTCAAAACTCCTACATTTGGATTCATCACATTGCCATGACTTCCGTAAAACTTCATGGGTGGGTCCAGAGTTCCAATATTCCACAAGGAAGAGAAGGTAGAAATGATGTTACACCTGAAGGCAGATGTGACATTCACAAATCATTTCCATGACACTGATTAATCAGAAGCAAGTCACTAAGGCCAGGTCATATTCCAAAGGAGCGAAGTTAGAATCCACCTTTTGATGGGAAGAAGTGGCAATGCATTTGCTGACATATATTTTTTTTAATTACCACAGTCTGCAACTACTTATATATTCCTCTCACATGTAAAATCCACTTCCCTCTCCCATGACCCTAAGAAAGTCTCATATGTTAGGGAATCCTGTTCAGCTTAAAGTTCACCATTTCATTACCTAAATTAGGTCCAGATGTGGAGGAGTCTTTTCGGGTATAGTTCCTCCACGATAGCCATTCCCAGACAATTCCCTTGAATCTGAAGACTGGTGAGCTATAGAAATATATTATCCATTCATCCCCTACTCAAAACACAAATAACACATTATGGTGATAATGTCCTAGGATAACTGCTATAGGCCATTTTATTCAAAAAGGAAGAGAAGAGAGGAACATGAACAACACATGTTATTAGCAAACTGATATCCAGCCAAGACCACGCTGCCAACTTCTTGATCAGGTGATTAGTCCTATGACCTGGGCATGACCTTGCATGGCTCTGGGATTTTACTATTTGAATTCTCATTTCTTTTCCCTTAAATAGTATTTGAAGCTGGACCGTTTTCTCAGCATGCACCTTGCCCATTTTGTTTTGCCTCTGTCCATTTTGGTTCAAGCTGGCAGTTTCTACCAATATACTCAAAATTTTTGCAGATTTTTCATGAGTATGAATAGTGTTTATTCTGTTAGACAAAAGCCATACTCATAAATCTCAAGATAAACCTATTGTTAAAATGTAAACTAAGACACATTATAATGTTTATTTAAATAAAAATGAATTTGAATTGGGAAGCAACAGAGGGAAAGTGGTTAGGAGCACTCCACTGACAGGGATTAGGGGAAAGTTTTTAATAGAGAATACACAGAAGCAAAGTGAAGCAGTTATTTGATTGACTACAACTTAAGCAGTTGCCTTAAAACCTAGTTGGCTGCGATCGATTGTTATCAATTTCCAGTTTTCTGGATTTGAACAGATTGTCTCTAACTTTTAGGTTTTACTTTGTTCACTGGGGCTACCAAGGCATTAGAACTGGCTTCCTGTAAGGTTGTAAGGAGAAAGTCCTCAGGATTTTTAGAGGTTCTATCAGAATCAGTGGGGCATGACATTATGATGTTTAGAGGAACTGCTGTCTGTTTGAAGTACCAATACATATTTCTGTGGATGTAACAGACGGTTTTACAGTCACAGTTTTAGTCTTCTTGAGACTATATTTTCCTGACAATGCCATGAATTTGATCTTAGCTCAAAAAATATTTTTAATTTTTTAGAATCATTTGCTAATAGCAGATTGTTTGGGTGACGAATGACTTTATTGTCAAGCCCTGAAAGTTCTGGTTCATTTATGCCAAAATAAAACCTGTGCTTTTCAAAAATACTGTCTTACTTCTTTCAGGTTTTAAAATGAACAACCAGGAGAAGCCAGATGGCAACTTTAACACTGTGTCTGGAACATTCGTAACTAGATCATCAAGTTCATTTCCCTTGTTTTTCATGTTAACAAAGGTAAGAGTATCATTAATAGTATTTAGCCGTCTGAAAACATTTTTCTCATGTTCTTCTCACTTCCCACCAACCACTAAGTTATCTATATATCACAATAGGCAAAGGCTCTGTCTATAAAAGTAAAAAAAATAACAATTACACATAACCACAAATAATGAACTGTTTAATGCTAACCCTGAATGGAAAAATCTGAACGAAGCTTTTGGCCAACTCAATATCTATAGTAATCTCAGTTTGTATTCTGGCAGATGGTAATATACTAGTTGGCTATAAATTCAAACAACTCCTAAAGAAAAAAATCCCACTGCTATTCTCCCTTCAAACAATCACCTCGGACAGTTCCACAGAGTCAGGAAAGAAATCAGTGTGGACTCTCTGTGTCATCCTAGCCCCGTGCACCCTCCTGGTTGGCCCTAAATGCCCTCGTTCCTCAGTAGTTTCTTCTGCTTCTTAGTCACTCAGTGGTGTCTGACTCGTGCGGCCCCACTGACGGTAGCCCACCAGGCTCCTCCGTCCATGGGATTTTTCAGGCAAGAATACTGGAGTGGGTTGCCATGACCGCCTCCAGGGGATCTTCCTGACCCAGGGATTGAGGCCGGGTCTCCTGCATTGCAGGCAGATTCATTACTGCTGAGCAAACAGGGGAGAGGCTAGGCTTTTTCTCTCCTCAGCATCGATCCTGACTCTTCTCCCCGAGGCTACCCCTGGGCCAGACCCTGGCAAAACTCTACTACCCTCAAGTAAGTTATAGCTTACTCATCATTCAAAACATGTTTTCCAAGAAGATATATTGGATCAATCGAAATATATAATTGCCTTTGTGCCAATATACCCATGCATTCCTAAGTTTGTATACAGTTACAATCAGCTACCAAATATTAAAATGCTTCATTTGTATAGTATCACAGGTTTCAAATGCATTTCTTCATGTATATCTCATAGTACATCTAGAGCTTGTTTTGGAATTTCCACTTCAGTAGACAAAGAAATTGAGGATCTGAAAAGGAAGTAACTTACTTTGGGTCAAAAATCTTCTATTTAGATATTTTACCTCAAAATCCTGACACTTCGACTTCTGCAGATCTTTCTTTCCTGTCACATCTTTACATTACACAGTTAAATTAGGACTTATTTCCTGTTCAGTTAGATAAAAGGGTATTTCCATGGAATGTAAGAGGTAATCCATGAAAAGATTCTGGTACTTTACATATTTTGTACCACCTGTTACTGGAGATTGTTACAATATTGGCAAATACATACCTGAATAAATTGTTTACTTCAGAAATTCCTTATTAAATCACTATGCAGATAATCTTCAGCAATATAATTGCCATATTTAGTTGGTGTGAATTAGTTATTAATATAGTAATGAACTGGCCATGTATGTCAAGGTAGAGGGGAATAATGATAGGTCAGGATTTGGGGAAAGTAGTGTCCGTGGCACGTCAAATCAAAGTACTTTGAAAGTGGCACCTGGAAAATATTGAGTTCTGGCTGGTAGGAGAAAAATGAAAGGCATGGAAAGAAAGAAGTTTAATGATAATATATATAGAACTTAAAACTCTGCCTAGGAGTTCCATGCAGACACAGATAATATGTTTAATTATATATTTAATATGCATGATTAATACATTTATATAATTAACAGTACATTTGTATAAATTAATGTTTAATTATATACCATGCATTATATATTTTTATAAGAATTAAAGGGACAGTATTTACTCTGTGGTAGAACTTTTAATCAACAATTTAAAATTAATAAGAGCATGAAAAATTAGAACTGGAAGAAACTCTAATGGGTTTATTTCTCCTTATCATTTTCCAGAGGACATGAGTAAGCTGAGTAAACTAAGTAAAATTTTTAAGGTCAAATGCAGAATAGGAACTAAGTAGTATTCTATTGCCATTTGCACTCTATATGCTAGTCATGTTGAATTATTTTTTAACTTGCCTTGCCCTCAAATGGATGGTTCTCATGGGGTATTTATTTGTCCTTCAATATTTAGCTCAAATATCACCTGCAAGAAGCTTTTCTGAGCCCTGTTCCTTCTGTCTGAATTTGAGTCCCTTCAATGTCTAATTTTGACAATATATTACTTATTTATCTACCTCTGTCATCCACCTATATTTATTTGATACCTATATCAGTATTTGCCTTTTTACTTTTCTGTTCTTCCTAACTTGGTAGAATTCTTCAAGAAACGTAGCCGTATCCCAGTTATTTTTGATCCCTTGATGTCCCCTTCGGTGGCTGACTCACGTGCTGTGCGTGCTTAGTCGCTCAGTCATGACCCGTGTTTTACGACCCCTCTAGACTGTAGCCCACCAGGCTCCTCTGTCTTTGGGGATTCTCCGGGCAAGGACATGGAGTGCGTTGCTATGCTCTCCTCCAGGGTATCTTCCCAACCCAGGGATCGAACCCAGGTGTCCCGCATTACAGGTGGATTTTTACCATCTGAGCCACTAGGGAAGCCAGGCTAACTCTAGTTTGGGTGCTTAATAAACATTTCTTGAAGAAGCAATTGAATGAATGTCTGCCAGAACTATCACTTAATACACTATAATTTTTGCTCCTTATTATCTCTTTCAAATGACAAAGATAAATTTTCTTCTATGTATTATGGAATTTAAAATGAACTACAGCATTTCTCACTACCTGCTGTATTTTAAGTATCATAATAGATACCACAATTTCTCATACGGTATTCAATAATTTTTCTCTTGAGCATCTGTTATTGAATCAATTTTATAGCTACATTTCACTGTTTACTTTTCACAGTTATTGGAGTGCTTCCATTTTCACGCCCAGTAAAATATCCAAAAGGAGGCATACTTATTTAGAGGGATGCATTATACTTTTCAACTGTCATACTCCATTCCTTTATTCCAACAGCCAAATAGCCTCCAACTCTGTATTTTGACAGCTTCAATTACACAGAAAATACTTGGCTTCATCCATCGTTTTTTAGACATTTCTGTAAATTCAGAGTACAAAAGGAGCATTAGGCCTTTTAGGTTACTTCAGCTATTTTGCATTGAACAAAAAACACATTTATCAAATTAAATGGACACCGTCAGAGACAACAGAAGGCTATGCCAAAAAAATAAGACCGACTAAAATCTCATATGAAAAGAAATATTTTATGAAAATGTGTCTTGCTCATTTACCAAGCAGGACAGTAGAAATAAATAGTTTATCCCAGTGAATGACAGCTGTTGTACGTTTCTAATACCTCAACTATTTTACATAACCAATTGCATTTGGCTACTCTACATTTATTTTTTGGTATCTGAATAATCAACAGTTTTTATTGTTGTAATATGCTACAAATCTACCTAAATATTGAGAAAAAACTGCAGTATAAAAATGGTATTCTCCCATTTTCATTACACATATTCTTATCTTGTGAGACCATTATCTACTTCAGATTAGATTTATGTTGTTTCATCCATTTGGAGTCATGATTTTGGTTTCTATTCAGTTATCTCTTATTTATCAAGAAAATATGCTCAGAAGTGTCTAAAATTGTATTCACCTGTTACTGTTCGATTGCTAAGTCATGTCTGACTCTTTGCTACCCCATGAACTGCAGCACCCTAGGCTTCCCTGTCCTCCACCATTTCCCAGAGTGTGCCCAGACTCATGTCCAATGAGTCAGTGGGCTGGTACTCTCATCTCTAAAATTTTCCAGTTTGCTGTGATCCACATAGTTGAAGGCTTAGGGTGGTCAATGAAGCAGAAGTAGATGTTTTTCTGCGACTCCCTTGCTTTCTCCCTGATTTAACAAATATTGGTATCTTGATTTATATATGTATATGTTTATATATGTATATATATATATTTAATGATATAAACTATATAGTGTATATGAATGCCTTTTTTTTTTCTTTTATGTAAGCACATCTTTCCCTGGGACTAGATAATGTTATAGAGAAGGTAATGGCACCCCACTCCAGTACTTTTGCCTGGAAAATCCCATGGATGGAGGAGCCTGGTAAGCTGCAGTCCATGGGGTCACTAAGAGTCAACATGACTGAGCAACTTCACTTTCACTTTTCACTTTCATGCATTGGAGAAGGAAATGGCAACCTACTCCAGTATTCTTGCCTGAAGAACCCCAGGAATGGGGGAGCCTGGTGGACTGCTGTCTATGGAGCCATACAGAGTCGGACATGACTGAAGTGACTTAGCAGCAGCAGCGGAAGATGATGTTATGAAGATCTCTCTTCATCCCTAATTCAAAGGACCAAGTTGAACTAGTTCAAATACAAATTTTAAAGCACTACTCATAATTGACTGAGATACAGGGATCATGCACATGCACGTGTGCTAAGTTGCCCCAGTCCTGTACAACTTTTTGTGACTCTGGATGGTAGCCCACAAGGCTCCGCTGTCCATGGAATTTTCCAGGCGAGAATACTGGAGTGGGTTGCCATGCCCTCCTCCAGGGAATCTTCCTGAGCCTGGGATTGAACCCGTGTCTCTTACATATCTTGTTTTGGCAGATGGGTTCTTTACCACTAGGAGGATCAGAATTGCTAGGGATATATCCTGAATTAGAATTTTAACGGGTACCACAAGAAGAATTTATGTACTACTAATTTAAATTTAGTTAAGTCGCTCAGTCGTGTCCGACTTTTTGCAACCCCATGGACTGTAGCTTACCGGGCTCCATGGTCCATGGGATTTTCCAGGCAAGAGTACTGGAGCGGGTTGCCATTTCCTTCTCCAGGGGATCTTCCTCACCCAGGGATCGTACCCAGGTCTCCTGCATTGTAGGCACATGCTTTACCATCTGAGCCACCAGGGAAGTACTCTTGCCTGGAAAATCCCATGAACCGAGGAGCCCGGTAAGCTACAGTCCATGGGGTTGCAAACAGTTGGACACGACTGAGCAACTTAACTTTCAATTTAAATTTATGAGGGTCACTGGAGTAAAGGGTGGGTCAAATATATAAGTGGCAACATGATGACAGTAGAGGTAAAAGCAAGTACTAGACGAGGATTCCTAAAGTAAAGAGAAGAGTCAGTATGGATATTTAACTGAGTCAGTAAAATATAAAAGGAACTTAGTACAAATGCAAAATTCTGATTTATCCAGTGGCTTTACAATATCTTCTTCCGATGGTGTAAGCCAACTTTATGAGTCTGTTAAGACCTTGGCCAGAGGACAGAAGAAAGAAGAGACATAGGAAGGACATATGAGAAAAAAAAAAAAGGAAAGGTAATATGCAATGTTTAAAGGTACTCTGAGAGCATGGAAGAGGAGAAATCTGAGCATTACAGAGAAAAGATGCATATCTATTTCTATCTCTATTTGTTCATATCATCTGAATGAAGTGGTAGAAAGCAAAGGAGTAAGAGAGGTAGTGAGAGAGAGTGGATGAGAGAAGTGATTTAAATGCTCTTTATGGAGTGGATAACATGATTATTTGATCACTGAGGCATTACAGTTGGGAATAATAATTAAGTTGTGGAAATTGCTTCTTAGGATCACATTGCTTTTTTAGAAAGACTTTTCTACTGTATTAAACTCTAATGCAAAGTCTGTTCACATTCATGGTGTGTTTATTGGACCTTCATAGTTCTGAATTTTCTAATCAATTGGGCAATTAGCAAAAGTAGATGTAGCAGCAGCGAGAAGATTCCTTTAGCAGCAGATGGCTGGCCGTAACTCTACTTCATACAGTAAAAGAGCATTAAACATTGCCAACTCTTAACATTGTGTCAAAGTGCGTTTTTCCTGTTCCTTTCTTTTCAGCTAGCACATGTTCTTCTTACATCATTGAGCTCTCACCTGTGTTTGAGTAAAATAATGTATTAGGGCAGCCCTGTTAGTATGGCAAAACAATGTCTCTGTAACATGCCCTCCACCAAAAATAACAACAAAAAATTTCTTTTATAGGTCAGTTAAATTCTCAATGAGGTCAACAATTGTTGGGAAGGAGTCTCAAACCAAATTAGGTATTACCAGGCAATATAGCACTCTTAACCTTGTCTTGGTGTAATGGGCTAATAACGCTGCATTTTGGAAATGCAGCATCAATAAATTACTTGATGGAAGCTAAAATCATCTAATGTGCTTAAAGATGAACATATCACCTTAAGAAACTACCTGTACACATACAATGTAACATATTCCTGCCTTTTCAAACTTTCATTATAGATGTGCCTCTTAAGAAGCAAAAAACTGAAAGTGTTTAATTTTATTAATTGTGTATTCCTATGTTTCTTTGTATAACATTACTTATAATTTATTTTCATCACTGAGTAAGATTAGAGAAGTGAGGAATAATGCAAATTAACAACAGTCATGAGACTGCCTGAATTTATTAGAAATTAAATACTGAACATGTTGATTCACTTTAAGTTTGGAAAATTATTCAAAAATAAAATCCTGTATCAAATATCATTTATATTTAGGTTATCTTCCTTGACAGTGCAAAATATTATGTCTGATACTTCTATGCTGACTATATTTTTAAAATTAAAAATACCAGATGGCTTACAAATACAAGGTTTAAGATTCAATATTATTCTATATCTAAAATGAAAAAACATACGTAACAATTTTACTTTTAATCTTGGGAAGGAGTATAGTGGATATGAGCTAACATCTCCCATTAAACTAATGGCTTACCTAATTTTTCTGTCTACTGAATGCAGTTCATTAAGCTTTATGTTCCTCTATATCCGTCATAATAGCGCTTTGTGAAATTTGTGATATTTTTTTCTTTATGATCCTCCTATAAATCATTTGATAGGTGAGGAGGCTTAATCTAGTTTACCAATGATAAAAATCCCTTCAAATCACTAGTCCAACATAATCTTGAAATCACTGTCCCCTAAAGCCTAGAAGATTTGCATAGACATAAGGTAATATTTTAGTCAGCTTGGACTGCCGTAACAAAATGCTACAGACTGAGCAGCTTAAGTAACATAACTTTATTTTCTCACAGTTCTGAAGGCTAGAAATCTGAGATCAGAGTGCCAGCATGGCTGGATTCTGGTGAGAGCTCTCTCCCTGATTTGCAGATGACCACCATCTAGATACGGTCTTTCCTCGATGTATGTATGAAGAGGTGGAGAGAGAAAACTCCCTGGTGTCTCTTCTTACAGAGACACAAACTGTATCAGATTAGAGCTCCATCCTCATGAATTCATTTAACCAAAATCACCCCTTTAAAGCCCTTGCTCTAATACAGTCACATGGAGGAGGATAGAGCTACAACAAATGAATTGGCAGGGGAGAGGATATCATTCAGTCCATCCTAGTATGCGACATAGAGTGACTGATACCACTGAGAAATCATCTTGAGGTGAAAGGTGAAGTCACTCAGTTGTGTCCCACTCTTTGTGACCCCATGGACTATGGCCTGCCAGGCTCCTCTGTCCATGGGGTTTTCTAGTAAGAATACTAAAATGGGTTGCCATTTCCTTCTCCAAGGAATCTTCCCCACCCAGGGATCAAACTAGGTCTCCAGCATTGCAGGCAGATTCTTTACCATCTGAGCCACCAGAGAATCCTTTATATCATGGATAAATCATCTTGGGTGTCTCCTTTAAGTTGTTCAATAATTAGTGACCACAGGGTATCTCAGACTTTAAAGCATCTGTCTACAATGTGGGAGACCCGGGTTCAATCCCTGGGTAGAGAAGATCCCCTGGAGAAGGAAATGGCAACCCACTCCAGTACTCTTGCCTGGAAAATCCCATGGATGGAGGAACCTGGTGGGCTATAGTCCATGGAGTCGCAAAGAGTTGAACAGGACTGAATGACTTCACTTTCACTTTCACATTCTATTAACTCAACAAATAATAACTCTTCCAGGTACTGTTTGGGAGCCAGATATAAAGTGACAACAAAGGACAACTCTGCTCTTTTCTGTTTGTATGATACATGCATATAAAGGAAAAGTTCCCGACATGAAAAGATTGTGGGATGAGGGAAGGCTTTGCTGAGAACACTGAAGGTAAGACTTCAGATGACTTGGAAGGTGTTCACCATGCTCTACTGGGAATGAGGCTGCACCAAGGAGATTCTGAGCCAGGTTTTGCTGCTGCAGCCTGCAGGAGCGCCACCTGCAGGGGCCTTTCTACCTGCGTATCACCCCACAGCTAGTGAAATGCACTTCCTTACCTGGTGTCTGCAGTGCCTCTTGAGAACCCCTACATAGCTGTCATGGATTTGGGGGACACACAAGCATTTCTTCTACAGCAGCTATCTATCTGAAACTCCAGCTAACCTACATAAGAAAAAACTATTGGATTTGACACAGTTTAAATTTCCTTTTGGAGAACTGAATTCATAATCTTTGAGTGATAAACACACATTTCCAGCTGTTAAGCTTGATAATTGCATGGGGGAAAATGTAAAAGTGCAGCCTTTACGGCGTTTGCCCATTACTCTCAAATAAAACAATTATTTGAAAAACATACATACTATGTGTATACACGCACACACAAAATATTATTGGCACTTGATGTCTCATTTGTTTTTATTTAACCAGATATCAGAACAAACTATATACAATAGAGGGTGTTGATGAGATATATTCATAATGCATCTTTAATTTCTGGAAAGAACTGACAATTGTGAAGACAAGGAATGGAGTTCCACAAAATCTATATCGTGTTTGAGTAAGTGAGTGAAGTCGCTCAGTCATGTCCAACTCTTTGCGATTCCATGAACTGTAGCCTACCAGGCTGCTCCCTCCATGGGATTCTCCAGGCAAGAGTACTGGAGTGGGGTGCCATTTCCTTCTCCAGGGAATTTTCCCAACCCAGGGATCAAACCCGGGTCTCCTGCATTCCAGGCAGACGCTTTAACCTCTGAGCCACCAGGGGAATGCACTACTGTGTTTAGCACTGTTTATTTGTTAAAATGAACTGATGAAAGTAACTGGATTGTATTCACCTTTTAAAGAACAGTGGAGAATTAAAGTGGATCCAGTAAATGGTCAAGACCTCTTTAATCACTTCTTTCCACTCATCTGAGAGTGAAGAATTGAAACCTGCCCATTATTAGCCTGGGTTCCTTTATTTTAAAAGCTAAGTTTGAAATATCACAAATCTATCATTCATAGAATAAGTTTGGGACACTGACAAAAGTTAATATTTGGAAGTAAGCAAAGTATGTTAGGAAAGGGCCCTTTTAGCATCTTGTGGTTCTTATTTCCACAAGGAGTGAGAGGACCGTAGATGAATAGTTCCAACAAACACTTCCAAGTAAATAAAACTTTGTCTTGTTTATTTCCAAGTTTTCTCCCTGAATAATAAAAGTATATGATCTGAAGTAGTCTGAAAGAGCAAGATAGTTCTCTTAGAAACTTTCCATTAATTTGAAGGATTCACATTGGTTTTATAAATCTACTCTAAAGAGTGGCTTCTAAAGCTCAACGTTGAAAATAATTGGTCAAAGAAACAAGAAAGGAAGTTTTCGTCTAAACTCAGTAAATGAATTAAAAGGATGGGTTTCAAGAGATGAGTAATTTAAGGTACACTCAGTTCTGCTATAATGCTTGTTTTAAAAATGGAATTTGTTTCATTGCAATTGATGTAATGGGAAAAATTTAAGTGTAGAATGAATTTTATGTTTGCTTATAATTTTCTTCATGAGAAACATGAGGTGAACACAGAAAACTGCAAAAAACTCAACCCCACAGCACAGAAATACATAAAAATACATACATCTACTAACTACTTCAGTTCCCTTATGTGTTATGAGCTTCACCCATCCACATCCAGTGTTACAACTTTTGTTCTGATTTCAGATAACTCTACTTTCAACACTTCCTAATAACTCAGGAATTTTATCTCTTCTTATACCCATTTTCATAACTAAATTTCAGTTCATTTTCAGGGTAAAGTGGCATATTTATTACAGTGTCTATGTAATTCTTAAAAACTTAACAAGGGCTTCCCAGGGGACGCAATGGTAAAGAATCTACCTGCAATGCAGCGGGTGCAGGTTTGATCCCTGGGTTGGGAAGATTCCTTAGAGAAGGAAATGGCAACCCACTTTAGTATTCTCGCCTGGGAAACCCCATGGACAGAGGAGTCTGGCAGGCTACAGTCCATGGGGTTACAAAGAGTGAATACTACTGAGCACACATACATATGCACATACAAGGATTTAACATGTATAAAACTATTTTACCACTTTTATTGTTTCTATTTTCTTATCTGTAAATCCAGAGTATTTTATTTCTCAACTTTAGCTAACCAGTAATTTTTAGGAATACATATGTAGGGTTACACAAAAACTGCATTATATTTAGTTATTTAAAACAATAATAACTACATTGGCTAGGAAAANTCTTATCTGTAAATCCAGAGTATTTTATTTCTCAACTTTAGCTAACCAGTAATTTTTAGGAATACATATGTAGGGTTACACAAAAACTGCATTATATTTAGTTATTTAAAACAATAATAACTACATTGGCTAGGAAAAGAATAAATGAAGGTAAATAGAGTTTATACTTATCTTAGGGTCTCTTAAGAACAAAAGATTGATTAGCACTGTTAAAAATAGCTGCAATATATATTAAGTTCTTACACTGTACACCTTTGGAAGTAGAGTATGCTTTAGTAAAAAAAGCTGATTTATAAATTTTATTTTAAAAAAGGATATTTTAGACCCAGTTATCTGGTATTTATCATTCTTTTTGTTTTTATTTGTTTTATGAGTTAAATTTAAAATAAATGTGAATGTATTAATAAATCAGTGCTTTAAAATATGTTATTTCATGCATTAACACCTAGCTAAGTTGTTCATATGCAGATGTATATGTAAGCCCATTAAGTGCACAAATGTCATATCTTCTTTTGAGTTGTTGTGATACTGTGTTTAATATTTCTGTTTCAAGTATTAGCAGTTGTATAGCTGACCATTAAAATGGCTGCTTTAAAATAAAAATAATTTGCTGTGTCTCATGATTCTGAAGGTTACTTGAATGATTTCTCTTCTGTTTTGCCTGCATTTATCAGGGGATCAGCTGGGCTGGACAAGGTTTTTGACCGTCTTACTTGCCTGGTAACTGTTTCTGGTTATCAGATGGTGAGGGTTGGTTCTGCCTCATGTGGCCTGTTATTCAATTTTACTTCTTTTATACATTGATTTTATCATGGTACTGATTTCTTGTATGGTCACAAAAGGATGCTCATAACAATCAGAATTGTATAGGCCATGAAAAAAGCAAGAGAGTCCAGAAAAACATATATTCCTGCTTTATTGACTATGTCAAAGCCTTTGACTGTGNGACAGGAGCTCAGAGTGATAATAACTTTTAACACAGAAGCTCAGAAACCACATCAGAAGTTCCTCTATGCATATTAAGTGTGACAGTGTGACGTGCAAGTCTTCATGGTTAACAAGCTTTTGCCCACAATCCTGTTTTGTGGGTTGAACTCAAGATGGGTGAAACACCTCTCCAGCTCATGATCATGGCAGAATGGAGGTCTCCTTAGGATTAGCCTAGCAAGAGCAGGGTTAGTGCTTAAAATGAGCTCAGCCTGCAGGGCTCTAAAGGGGATGAAGCGGGGTTTTTTTTTGTTTTTGTTTTTGTTTTTTTAACTTAGTGCAATTCACACATTGACTTTCACACCTCTGCATGCTGGAGCTATTAGGGCTGAGTCACATCAGCCAGGTGGAGAATGAGAACACAGACTAGGAAAAACAAGGTTCCTCTGGCTTCAAAGAACTTTCTGGTATCAACTTTACTACCATCAGGCTCTCACAAGAAGGAAGGAAATGAGCAGGAAATGGAATGAAGGGGCCACAGCAGCCTACAGAAATGAGGTCGCATCCTTAAGACAGGCACTCCTCAGAATGGAAAGAGGTCTAGGTCCTGCCCTGTGCTCAGCAGACACNTTTGCAAGTGGTTGACCAGTTTTCCCAGCACCACTTGTTAAAGAGATTGTTTTTACTCTATTGTATATTCTTGCCTCCTTTGTCAAAGATAGGGTGTCCATAAATGCGTGGATTTATCTCTGGGTTTATAAATGCATTGGCATACCTAAGATCACTTAGAGTTTTTCCAGTACTTCTATAGGCAAAAACAAAACAGAAACAGGTTAAGAAAGCTATTCACCTGGAAACATGGGTCATTTCTTTCGGAAAATGAAGGATCATTCCAAGGTTAGACCTGGGAACCTTGAAGAACAATTCCCTCACAACGGAATTTGTTGTGAATTAAAAAAATATGGTTGGCTGGCTGCTTTTCAGAATCATAATGGAGCAATAACTGCTATATACCTCATATTATCTGCCATTTTGTGTGAAAATAGCTATTTTGTTGTCTTTGTTATTGTGTTTGCACTATGTTTTGGGCTTCTTGAAAGCATTTATTTGCCTCTTAGATTTACTGGTCATTAGAACAAGAGAATTTGTACCTGACGAGCTTATTTGTGTACCTAGACCTGATCTAGATGACAAAATCACAGGCTTCATGTCTGAACTGATGCCATAATGGGTTGGTGCTTTGGTGATACTGGAAAGAAGGTAAATGAGACATGAATCACTAAGGGCTGTATCTCAACCCACAGCAAAATGCTGGTTTGTTGACCTCCAAGAGACATGCTTCTGGGTCTACACACAATGGTGTAAACTATCCCCTTGATTATGACCTGGCTCAATTATTTAACTAACAGGAAGTAGTACCAGAAATACTGGTGCTATTAAATTAAGTCTTAAGAAAGAAGGTCTGTGAGCTTCTGTTTTTGCTTGCTGGGGGAAAGCAGCCAACATATATTAATAATAAATATGTTATCTAGGAACACTGTGCTGTGAAAACTTATTTACCCAAATTGATAGTCCTTGTACTAAAGGATTGAAACCCAGATCCAAATCCCAGGTGAGGTGTCACCCATCCGCAGAACCAATTTGCCAACTATATGAGTGAATTCATTTTGTGGGTGGATTTTCCAGTTCTACCTGAGGCATCCCTATTACGGCCAAATAGAGGAAAGATAGGATATCTCCATGTAACCTTGAAAAATTTGCATAATCATGAGCAAACAACTAAAATGGTTCTGTTAAGCAACTGAGCATTGGGATAGTTTATAACACAACAAGAGATAATAAAAACATTATTTTTAATTCTTTTTCTGTTCTATGTCTATTTATCCATTTGGTGCTTGTAGAAAAGATTTCAAACTAGATAACTTCTCACTAAAATGTCATGTTAAAAACAACTGAACATCTTATCCCTATAACTATTTATGATTAACAGATTATTTTACTCTGACACATATACATACACCAAATGTAGATAAAGATATGTAAAGATATGTTTTGACAATTAAATCTCTAATATTTACAAAATTACTTGTTGATTCAATAGCAAATATGTAAGATAAAGTTAGGATCTACAATATGACTTTTAGAAAATAACAAATGACATTCAGAAGAGTATAGAAGTGACAAAAGACAATCAGTTTTGCTACTTAAGAGTCAACACTTATATTTGTGCATAGTGGTTTGCTGGAAATAATTTGTCACCAGTATTTTTCAAAACAAAGCATCACATTACAGATTCATAGAGCTGACAGTGGTCTTTGAGAGTCCTTTTACATATCTATGCCTTTCTGAAGAACTATATATAACATTCTCACCTTCTGCTCACCCAAGCAATTAAAATCCTTTAATAATCTCATTATGTAGAAGCTTACTGCTGTAAATTAAAATGATCTTATAGATTACTAACAGGTAATTTTGAACATATTTATCATATGTAATAAAAAATTATTTGTGATTTGGCAATATAGTTTTTCACCGCAAGACACTGAAATGAAGAATTTGATTCTGTGTTATCTTTTCTATTTGTTCAATTTCTATATTATTAATTATTGATTCCATTAGGCTTATTAGGTTATGAAATAATAGAAGCATTTACCTAAATTCAATACATATGGTGAACATTAGTTGAAGGTATCTTTTTAGAAGACAATGGGAAAAAATTCTACTAGGCAAATAATGAATCCATGTGATGTCCCGTTTAAAGTGCAGTTCTAGATATCTCAGGCTTCCCTGGTGGCTTAGATGGATAAAAATCTACCTGTAATGCAAAGACCCAGGTTGGACCCGTGGGTTCTCTAGAGAAGGGAATGGCAACCCACTCCAGTATTCTTGCCTGGAGAATCCCATGGACAGAGAAGCTGGCTGGCGGGCTATAGTTCATGGAATCTCAAAGAGTCAGACACAACTGAGCAACAAACATGCCTCCTCTTCCTCCTCCTCTAGATGGCTC
The DNA here is from genome assembly GCA_006410875.1 of Neotragus pygmaeus. Taxonomy (NCBI): domain Eukaryota; kingdom Metazoa; phylum Chordata; class Mammalia; order Artiodactyla; family Bovidae; genus Neotragus; species Neotragus pygmaeus. Next base: position 349,165 of record SJYV01005869.1, on the reverse strand, counting down.
AGAAGCACTATTTTTGGACTTTTTCTATGGGAATATAAACACTTCTATTAACTTTACTCAACAAATCTCTGTTTAAATCTATTCCCAAATGTGCTATTTTGTAATTTCTTTATAGACCATAAAGTGCACATCTCATAAATATTCAAATTAGCAAATTTTAAAAAGAGAAAAGAACTATTTAGCCACCAATGAAATTAAGAACAAGAATGTGGGTTACTCCATTCACCTGTTGTGCCCCCTTAACATGACCACCAACCCCATCTCCAAAAAGAAATCACTAGTCTAGTTTCTAACAGTGTTATGGGCTATAAAGTGTACCAAAGTAGAATCAACAATAAAGTATTTTTTTCCATCGTGTTTCTTTTACTCAACATTATGTTTGTGAGATTCATCCATATTGTTTTCTATAGTTATAATGTATTTTTTTCTGTTGCTGCATAGCATTCCATTTTTTTGAATACAGCTTTTTCTTTCTATTTCTTTTCTATTTTCCATTCTATTGTTAATAGTGGATACTTTTTGTTTTTAATAGTGTCACTATTAGTTTTGATATATGATAGTTTTTGATAGAAACTGTGCGTTTTCTTGGCACACACCAAGGAATGAAATTGCTAGTTCTACAACTTGTTGTCTCTACAGTGTGGCTTTATTTATTGTAGGTTTGATATTTGGCAGTATGAGTTCTTCAGCTTTGTTGTCCTTCCTAAAGACTGCCTTGACAATTTTTTTGCCTTTAATGTTTCCACATGCATTTTAAATTAGTTTGTTAATGTCAATGAAGAAAATATGCTGAGATCTAGATTAGAATGGCTTTGTATCTGAAGATCAGTTTTGAGAGTGTTGATATCATATTACTAAATCTTCCAATTTGTAGATTGGTATTGTGTTTCACTTATTTAATTGTCTACTAATTTTTCTCAATGTTTTGTAGTTTTTAAGTATAACATCTTATGCTTGCTTGCCATACTTATTCAGAAGAATATAACTTTTTTGATATTATATATAATATTTTATATTTATTATACATATATGGAAATAAATTAATAATTAATTATCCAACTTTGCTAAATTAATCCTGAACTTCATTACTGTATAGATACTTTTGTGTTTACTCTGTTCAAGACCGCAAATAACAAGAGCTTTTCCTCTTACAAAATGCCTTTTTTGTTTCCCTTGTTTTGTTTTTTACATCTGAAATAATTATAGTCTCTTTCAGTCTAAGCTGTAACACTTCTGCAGTTCAGCTATCTCATTATTTTGTGATATTCCAATAAATTTGATTTATGTTTACTCTGTGTCAAAAATCACAAGTGCAATTTTCTTCTATAATCTCTCTTTTTCTCCACTCTCCTCTAATCTTTCTGGTATGTAACTACAGGTACATTGGGAATATAGGCTCTCAGTCCTTCTAGAATCTCTTTGAATAGCTTAAAGAATTGACTAGTTAGTGAAATAATTTTTTGAGAGGTTTTAACAATAAAGTTAAAGCATTACTTGGTTTTTGCTCTGAGGCTTTCTTTTAATAGCAGTACACTGGATTTCATCTTTGTCCCAAGGCTGTGTTCATGACAAGTTTAATTTGATGAGAAGCATTTCAATATTTTTAGTGCTAAAATTTCAGAAACTAATAAACTTTCTATTTTACACTTATTAATTTGCAGATAGAACTCATTTTTTTTCTTGTAATACTTTACACATCAGATAATAAAAGTCAAACTTCATCCAGTATTTAGCCTCAAAACTTACTTGTCCATTGGCACAAGTTTATTAAATAGATTTTTATTCTTTCCAATTTGTCACAGGAAATATTTTAACTAAAACTTTCACTACTGTCATATGTGTGGCACCAAAAAATAGCCACCAAATACAAGTAACCATTTGGCAGTTTCTCATAACAGTTTCCTTATACTTCCTATCCATTTGCAAAGCTAATATTTGTTTATTGAAGTATCTCATTTCTTATTGCTAAATCTTCTTTATAAATTTGTTGCTGCAAAAGTAGCCTATAAAATAACTTTATATATCACAATTACAAAACAAGTATATTTCATTCACAGGTGTGCAGAAGGCTAGGGGATCAATCAAGACAGATCAGCTGAGATTCTATGCCTAGGCTATGTATTGATTAGGTTTAGATTAGTGCTGAAGTTTAGGGTTTAGAACTGCTCCATTAGAATTCTTATAACTCATAATAAATGCAAACTGTTTAAATTAAAATGAGCAAAATTATGAATGTACAGTTCAGTTCAGTCACTCAGTCATANACCACAGATGTACACAAGCTCCCAATCCCAGCTCTCCTAAGATGCTAAACATTTTCTGTCTTCTTAGAAAGGCAAAGTGATGGCGTCTTTGTATATTTCCACATGGGCTTATCAACATACCATTCTTCCTAATAGGTATGCTCTGAGCGTGTGTTAGATCTGTATTCATCTATTTCTTGATTAACAAATGTGAGTTCGAACTAGCAACATGGAAGGCAACTGGGAATACGAGAAAGCAAGGTTAATACCACTTAGTCTTAAAATTTTCTGTCTTTTCTTTCCAACAATTTGAAGGACTTATCTTTCACTCAAAGGACTTCAGCTGACTGCCTCCAGCATTGGCAACTACTTTTTATTGAGAAAGGGGCTAAGGTATATAAATCTGTGCAGAGATTCTTTGAAATTTACCCATTTCTGAAGTAATATTCTGGTGCTAAATCCTTTCCAACCACTCTTAACCCTATTTGTATTGAGTTAGTTTTTGACTGACTAGGCTCCCTAGCTTGGCTTATGCCTTTAAGCCTACTAGACCCAATCAGCAGGCCAAATCTGCACAGATCCAGCTTTTCTGTTGAGTGTTGACAAACTTCTTTTCCTCTGTTATTGGCAAAGAGAAGGAATCAATGGAGTGTTTGCCTTTTTTTCGTAGTATGATTGGCAAAACGTCACTCCCTATCACTAAAGATCACAACATCGTTGTCTCAAATGAACCTAGAAAACTGAGGTTTATCTCAAGAGGCAATGCTATAAGATCAAGGTTGATGCCTGAAAGGAAGCATGTTCTAAAAAAAAAATGTTCTGGAGACTGATGTAGCATCAAGTTTTCATATCAAATGAATGGCTGACAATGAGCTTTGAGAATTGAACAGTAGGTGAAGGGGGTACTCTATTTTTTGATAATTGAGGTACAACTAAGATTTACAAGCTGAGCATTTCACTTGGGGGCTCCTCTGTTCTACTTTCTGTCATTTTCCCACCCCGTTTATTTTTTTCTACCAGTTGAACTACATGGACTGTTTCAGCAGACTCCCTTGTATTCTGGCTATAAATTAGACAGTAGGATTATCTGCTGGCGATTGGCTTGTGGGATGGGGATAAAGATATTCATCCCGATTCCTTCTTGCTGCATCACTGGAAGTTGCAGCATTCCTTAATTAAAGGCCACGGCTTTCATAAAGTGGCATCCCTCTATGCTCTTCATTCCAGGTCTGTTTATATGTCCCCTCCTCTTTTTTAAAATTATAGTAGAGTTGATTTAAAAATGCAGTGTTAGTTTCAGGTATATTGCATAGTGATTCAGTGTTTTTGCCAATTAGATTGCATTATAGGTGATTATGAGGTAAAGGGCATAATTTCTTGTGCTATACAATATACCCTTGTTGTATATCTGTTTTACATATTGTAATTTGAAACTGTAAATCTCATACCTTTAATTTATCGCTCCATCCTTCCCTTTCCCCTTTGAAAACCACAAGTTTGTTTTCCATATCTGTGGGGCTGTTTCTGTTTTGTATATACATTCACTTGTATTATTTTTTAGATTTCACATATGAGTGACATCATACAGTATTTGTCTTTCTTTGTCTAATTTATTTGACTAAATGTAACATTCTCTAGGTCCATCCATGTTGCTGCAAATGTCAGTGTTTCATCTTTTTTTCTGGCTGAGTAATATTCCATTGTAGGCATATATTCTTAATCTAGTTGCCTGTTATGGGAACTTGTGTTGCTTCCATGTCTTGGCTATTATAAATACTGCTGCTATGAAAATTGGCGTGCATGTATCCTTTCAAATTATTGGTTTCATTTTTTTTCTGGGTATATACCCATGAATGGAATTGCTGGATCATATGGTAGTTCTATTTGTAGTTTTTTGAAGAACTTCATTACTCTTTTCTACAGTGGGTGTACCATTTCACATTCCTACCTACATTGTATGATGGTTCTCTTTTTTCCATACCCTTGCAAACATTTGTTATTTGCAAACTTTCTGATGACAGTGATTCTTACAGGTGTGAGGTGATATCTCATTGTGGTTAGCTGTTCCCTCTTCTTGTCCATTCATGCCTAGGGGAGTTAAATGGCCCCAGGGTTCTGCACTACTGTTTTATTTCCTTCCAAATCTGCCTACATCCTTGTTGATAGTTCCTTTATTAAACTATCTGAAACTATGCAGTTTGAATGTGTCATCACCAAGAGAGAATCTTAGAAACAACATGGAGCTCTAATTTCCTTGGAAACAATCCTAAATATCATGGCATCATTACATTTGGATGTCTCTGATAATTTTCTTGGGAACCAGTCATCCTAAAATCTAGTAGGAGCATTGGTTATTTCGTGAGGCTATATTCCTGGCTTAGTATTTCTTTCTTTCTTATTCCCTTCTTGTCCTCCTACCTTCCTTCCTTCCTTTCAGTTTTCCTTCTCTCATTTTCTCTATGCTTCCTTCCATCTCTTTCCTTCTTTCTATTATTCTTTTTATCTTTATTCTCCCTCCTTCTTTCCTTCTCTCCCTCCCTCCTTCCTTCTTTTATTCTACCTGCCTGATTTTATTTGAGATTTTGCTCAGAAAATTTTGATATTCACAGTTAGTTTTGATTTAGGAGTAGAGGGAGAAAGGGAAAAATTTAGAGCATTTTCAGGATCGTAACAATATTGAAATATCATTTTTTCAGAGAATATTTATATTTACTATAGTACTTAAAATATTGAAATCTGGACTCACATGTGATTGAATGAATAGGGTCATGTGACTATTATGTTTAATAGTTTGTGAGTGGAAGTGACAGTGTCACTTTGGGGCTGGATCATTTAGTGCCAACATGGGACCCTTCAGAGTTCTTTTGGTTAACAACAGTGATCAGAAATGTAGATGGTGCCTTTTTAACCAATTCAAGTCTCAGTAAAGATTACCTGGAATGTAGGTAATTTGATTTCATGTAGTCAGAGTGAGAATCTTTTTTGTTTGTTTGTTTTTAGCTAGCCTATTTAATACTGTATTAGCTCAGACTGCTGTAACAAAGTACTTTAGACTGGAAGGCTTAAACAAGAAGACGTTTATTTCTTGCAGTTCTGGAGGATGGATGTCTAAATCGAGGCACTGGCATATTCACTTCCTGGTGAGAACGCTCTTCCTGGGTTGCAGATGGCTGCCTTCTCACTGTGTCCTCATGTGGTGGGGAGAGAGAGAGCTCTGGGATCCNCATGTGATGGCTTCTCCTTGCCACTACCCCTGGCCTCGGGCACAGGTGGGCTCCTCTCAGCCACTTCCCCTGACCTCTGACACTGGGTGGCTCCTCTAGGCCGCCACCCCTGACCTCGGACGTCAGGTAGCTTCTCTCGGCCCCACTTAGTGTGCCGGTCGCAGCCGCCTGTGCTTACCACATATAAATCAATGAAGTTAGAACACACCCTCACACCATTCACAAAAATAAACTCAAAATGGCTTAAAGACTTAAACACAAGACATGATACCATAAAACTGCTAGAAGAGAACATAGGCAAAGCATTCTCTAAAATAAGTTGTATCAGTGTTTTCTTAGGTCAGTCTCCCAAGGCAATAGAAATAAAAGCACAACTAAACAAAAGGGACCTAATCAAAGTTACAAGCTTTTTTCACAGCAAAGGAAACCATAAAAAATGAGAAAGGAAACCTACAGAATGTGGGAAAAAAATATTTGCAAAGATGTGACTGACAAGTGCTTAATTTCCAAAATATACAACTCTGCAACAAATAAACAACCTAATCAAAAATGGGCAGAAGAGCTAGATAGACATTTCTCCAAGAACATGCAAACGGCCAAGGCATATGAAAAGATGCTGAACATCAGTAATTATTACAGAAATGCATATCAAAACTACAAGTTATGACTTAACACTGGTAACAATGGTCATGATTTAAAAAATCTACAAATAACAAATGCTGGAAAGAGTGTAGAGAAATGGGAACCCTCCTAGATTGTTCGTGAGGATGTAAATTGGTGCAGCCCTTAATGGAAAGCTGTACAGATGTTCTTCAGAAAACTAAAAACTACCATATGATGTAGCAGTCTCACTCCTAGACATATATCCAGCTAAAACTGTAATAATACATGCATCCCAATGTTCGTAGCAGCACTATTCNAAATTGGTGCAGCCCTTAATGGAAAGCTGTATGGATGTTCTTCAGAAAACTAAAAACTACCATATGATGTAGCAGTCTCACTCCTAGACATATATCCAGCTAAAACTGTAATAATACATGCATCCCAATGTTTGTAGCAGCACTATTCTCAATAGCCAAGACATGGAAACAACCTAAATATCCATCAACAGGTGAATAGATAGAGAAGATGTAGTTCATATGCACAATGGAATGTGATGCAGACATAGGAAAGAATGAAATGCCTTTTGCTGCAACATGGATGGAACTAGAGATGGACATACTATGTAAAGTAAGTCAGAAAAAGAAATACCATATGATATATCACTAATGTGTGGAATCTAAAATATGACACAAATGAACTTTTCTATCAAATGGAAATGGACACAGAGACATAGAAAATAGGTTTGTGATTGCCAAGGGGAAGGCAGTGTGGGGGAAGGATGGAGAGGGAGTTTGGGGTTACAGGATGAGAAATCATATGCATAGAGTTGAAGAAATCAGGCCCTTTACTGTGTAGCACAGGGAACTATATTGAATATATTATGATAAACCATAATGGAAAAGAGTATTAAAAAGAATGTGTAATCTGTGATTCAGATTATCATCTGAATCATTGCAAATCAACTATACTTCAACAAAATAAATTTCTAAAACACGGAAAAGAGAACAACAACAACAAAAATAGNATGGAAAAGAGTATTAAAAAGAATGTGTAATCTGTGATTCAGATTATCATCTGAATCATTGCAAATCAACTATACAACAAAATAAATTTCTAAAACACGGAAAAGAGAACAACAACAACAAAAATAGCCAATCAGTCAGAAGCACAGGTGATAATTTGGGCTTGTGATTGCACCCCAAGTCAGAAGGGGGTACATTGGAACCTCCCCTCAGTTAACTGGTTGGTTGGAAGCACAGTTAACAGCTTGGGCTGGTGACTTGTACCTATCGGGTGTAGAAGTTTTGTTTAGACTGAACCCTAGATCTGTGAAATCAGACGCTATCTCCAAGTAGCTAGTGTTAGAACTCAATTGAATTTTCAGACAAACTGATGGTATCTGAGGCTTGTTTGATGGTGTAGGGGAAACACCTCCTCCACACTGGAATTTGGTACCAGAACTCTTTTAGTCCCTCTCCTGTCATCTTTGTTTCCTTCCTTTTTCAGTTTTTTTTCGTATCGAATACAGAATGATTACCACATGACAAGAAGATGGCCATAGACAGCATCAAATCTTATTTTCCTAGTTTCTTCCACATGTTAACAACCCAAATTGCTTTACACAGTTCTGGTGAAGGATTTTAATCGGTCTTTCCTAGGTCTAGGCAGATAGTCTCAAAGCCATGAGGAAGTGAGCTGTGGTAGAGAATGGCATCTAGTGGAAGTGAAGGGTACACCGATGACCAGTGATCTCAAAATGCCGTGATCCACTCAGGGATGCTGGGAAGCATCTTCTGCACTTCTCTTTTCCCATATTCATGATATTTTCTTTAGGATAAACTCCTAAATGAGAACCACTCTTTCAAACCAAAAGAACAGTTTTAAGGCTTTCTCTACACATTGCTAGGTTGCCTGTTAGTAATGTGCCATCAACTTTATACTCAGCAAAATGTGAGTTTATAATGAAAATTTTAGCAGTGACACCTTAGCATTAAATTTAAACATTAAAATTAATGTCAAATTGACAGATGATGTTTGTGTATTTATTTTATGTTTTGAAATAACAAATTACATTGAACTCAGTGGCCTAATTTGCTATCTCTCAATTCTGTAGGTTCAGAAGTTCAGGTGGCCTTAGGGTCTCTCAAGGCCAGTAATAATGTGTGGAGCAAGTGGGGCTCCTCTTTAGAGGCTCTGGGAAGACTCTACTCCGACAACATTCGTATTGTTGGTACAGTTCAGTTCCTTTTGATTGTGGAGCGGAGCGACACAGTTTCTGGCCTGATATTATCTGGGGATTGCATTTGATTCCTAGAAGCTGTTCTTTAGTCTTTACATGTAGCTTCTTTGGTCTTCCAGCCATCAGCAGTAGGAAAAATCCTTCTCATATGTCACATGCCTGACTTATCCTGCCACCAGTAGGAGAAAGCTCTCAGCTATTAAGGGCTCATGCAGGCCACCTGGATAATTGATCTATATTAAGGTCAACTGTAACATACGAAATTAACGTAACCATGAGAGTGACAGCTCACTATATTCAAATTCTAGGGACTAGCCCTGGATATCTTTGGGGAAACATTTTAGAAATTCTGCTTATAGGACATAAAAATTTACAGTTTTAAATATTAGTTTTCACAAAACTAATACTACATAGATTCTGTAGGTTACTTCTTTATTTTCCAGAGATAGAGCTCTACACTCTACTTTGACATATATCACGAAGCTGGCCCTATCCTTCCAATCAGCTTTCTTTCCATAGTATTATATCTACCAGTATATCCATCTCTTCCTTTGATATACAAGTCCTGCCACTAACACCACCTTTTATGATGATTTGTGATAGGAATCTCATATTTTTTACAGGTCTTAAGTAGGCACAAAAAGAAAAAAACACATCAAGAGGGGGAGTGCTTTGTTCTGGCTAGCTGTGGGAAGAGAGAGAATTAAGGAAATCATAAATCAGGAGATAAGTAAGGAAAAAATGCTGTCTCATTATTTAGGCCTATTCCATTTGATGATACATCGAGAATCTGGCTAGAAGCTGACAAATTTCTAAAGTTGATTCATCAAAATTTTTATGAGTTGGGGACTCAATTGATTAAATGATGCCTTTGGAAACTGTATACAGTACTGCACTCATGTTTCAACATATTCTTTAGAGAGTAGAATATCTTTCAGAACACTGAATGCCAACTGGTGATGTGAGACTATATGGCATAGCAACTACAGCTTTTTAGAAGGAAGGTACTACAATAGCCAGACAGCTAATTTTGGTCAGGTAATAACAGTATTGTTTGTTTTTTTAAGAGAAACCATGTTCTCCTAAAAACTTTTCAAGAATGTGAATATAATGAGCTATCACTCCCATAGTTATGTTAATTTTGTATGTCACATAACTAAATAATGATTTTATATAATTTCATGCTTTCCAGGAAAGTATCAGATTAAGGTNTTGTTTTTTTAAGAGAAACCATGTTCTCCTAAAAACTTTTCAAGAATGTGAATATAATGAGCTATCACTCCCATAGTTATGTTAATTTTGTATGTCACATAACTAAATAATGATTTTATATAATTTCATGCTTTCCAGGAAAGTATCAGACTTAAGGTATCTAGTTTGTTTCTCTTTATCTGGAAATGTATTATACTTACAGAGTGAATGAAAACAAAAAATTTACACATAATTTACTTTTATAATTCAGGTTATTTCATTGTACTTGAATTTAAAATTCAATTTCCAATACAAATTATAAAACCACAAATAATTGATCTATCTGGCACTATCTGAATGTGCCAATAGTTATATTTAATGTGCCATGTATATCATTGGACTGTAGCAGACAGATACTCTGTTATACTTCATAATCCAAAAATAGTAAAATTATATTATGACTGCTTTGTCAGGCTGTAGTTGGTCAGCCTATTTATCTGTCTATCTATCTACCTGGAAAGAGAGGGATAGGGTTTTACAGATGTACACAAGATGAACAAAAACATATCAAAAAGGAAAAAATACATGTTAACAGTGTTGATTCATCCTGAGCTTGCCTCTCTCCTACCTTAAAAATGACAGCAGGAGTTTTCCTGCTATTCTAGCTTACATATCTGTTTTCCATTCTCAACCCATGCTTACCTCAGCTATGTTATCTCTTGCGCCTGAAATTAACAGCTGCAAATACCAGTACATTACAAAACTGATAAGTATATCCGAGCAGTCTTTTTACCAACATCATCTTCTAACACCTTCACAAATAGCATATTTATTTTGCAAAAGAAAAAATGATAAAAGGAAAATAGTTGTAGCCATATTTACTGTGTGTATATGCACTGATAATCAAGTCACAGAGAGGGAATGTCCTTTTAATGGTGCTTATATGGAATAAGAGAATAGCACTGGGAAAAAGCAAATCTGGCAGTGTAAAATTTACTCTGATTATAATATATCCTAACTGCTAGGCTTAATCCAAGTGGTCTGAAAGACTTACTGCACTTCTTTAAAATATTTATGTTACTCTCTAGGAATAAGTCATAACTGTATTAAAGAGAGTTCTTAAATTTTAAGGAACCAAACAAGAGATCTATCCAACTTATTTTGATTCAGAAAATTATTATTACAAGTACAACTGATATATATCCGCTTTGGTTCTCTTTTGATTATGAAATAAGACATGTTCATATATTTGCTAAATTATCATTATTTGAAATTATTAATAGGTTTACTCAGAAACTAACCCAAACTTTAGAGGCTGTTTTATTTTGAGGAGTCCTTAAAGACACAGTATATACTTCTATAGGTCAGTCTGTTAGCTGCTGTCGTCACATTATGCTACATGTGATAATATATTTTCTTATTTATAATAAAGTGTTATATTTTAAGGTGTACAACAGGATGATTTTTAATACTTATATAATTAAGTGACTATTGCAGTCAAATTAATTAATGTGGTGTTCCATGGGTGATTTTTATAGTGCAAGTGTACTTAGCTTTTCTTACCATTTCGATGTGGGTAATCCAGTATGACCTCCCCATAAAAAATCAGAAAATAATGGAACAATTTTATGATTAAATAAGGATTAATCTAGATCATTATACAATCACAGGCAATATGTGAAAGAGACTACAAAAACAAAAAAAAGGAAATCTCACTCTTTTGTATGATAAGGCAGATAGGATGTATTACATATGTGTTGTCTTTATCTAAAGGAAAGGTAAAACTTTTTTGTCATTGCCACCAGCAGCAGACTACCATTTGGATCCTGGCATCGACACTACATTCACATCTGACAAGGAGACAGGGTGCCAGTAAGACTGGCAAGAATGTTATTTAGCTTTTAAGACGATTGCATATAACTTGACAGACAAAATATTCACAATATCCATTTCTCTGATGAAAATGCTAAAAGAAAAAGAAAAAAGGGGAGTTACTTTTGATAGCATAAAATAATTTGTTTGTTTTAGGTATGCATTTTCCTTTACATGGTCCTCTCACCATTTTGTGCTACAGTTATCACTGGAAATGAAGCAGTTCTGCTTAGAAAGGTTTACTCAAAATTATTCACAAAACTGTTCAGTCAGTTTATATTCTTTTTATTGGTAAATGTATATTACTGCTTTATTATAGAAAGTTTAAAACATGAACAAAAGTAGACAGACAGCATCATGAACATTTTGTACCTATCAACCTATGATGACCAAACCAAACCATCAATTCCCTCTTCTTCTTCTCCACTTGTTTTACTTTAAAGCAAATTCCAGGAATTGTATTATATTCTTAATTTCCCTAATTTGGGGACTGAATTAAGGTCTTGAGGCAAATAGTAAAGAGACATCCTTCTGTGTCCACCTTATTCCTCTTTTCTGTATCAAATCAACTTACCTCCTCTTCCTGTGGTTACAAGCCTCCCTTGCATGACACTGGATTAGGCTCTAGTGGTGGGGTTCATAGGATCACAGATCCAAGAAATTACCAGTCTAAATATGTTATTAAATGGCAAGAAGTGGGATGAGACATATTGGTGTATAGAGAAATTTCAGGCCTTTTATTAAATCAAAAGGTCTGTACACAATTTATGTTACTGAATATGTGATTTCTTATGTAGGTGTTTGTGTGTATGTGCAAAAAAGTTAGTTTACTTTGAAAATATTTGTTTCCTGTTACTGAGTTACTCATAAGTCAAATACTGGTCTCAAGACTCCAAGTCTCCTCTGTTAATGAGAACAACTTCAGTACTGTCATTTATTTAATCAAAACTACAATGAAGTAACACCTCACACTGGTCAGAATGGCCATCATTAAAGAATGGCCATCTATATATAACAAATGCTGGAGAAACTGTGGAGAAAAGGGAACTCTCTTACACTATTGGTGGGAAAGTATTAATAAATTGGTGCAGCCACTATGGAAAACGGTAAGGATGTTCTTCAAAAATTTAGAAGTATAGTTGCCATATGATCTAGCAATCACACTTCTGGTCACATATCCAGACAAAACTATAATTCAAAAAGATGACATGCACCCCAATGCATAGGAGCTCTATTTACTGTGCCCTAGACATGGAAACAGCCTAAATGTCCATCAACAGATGAACAGATGAAGATGTGGTTCGTATATACAGTGGAAGGCTACTCAACCATCAAAAATAATGAAATGCCTTTTGCAGCAACATGCATGGAACTAGAGATTAACATACTAAGTAAAGTAAGTCAGAAAAGAACAAATACCATATGATATCACTTGTGTGTAGAATCTAAAATATGATACAAATGAATTTATCTATGAAACAGAAATGGACTCACGGAGAAAGAGAGCACATTTGTGGTTCCCAAGGGGAAGGCGATGTAGGGGAGGGTTGGAGCAGCAGTTTAAGATTAGCAGATGAAAACTCAGATATAGAATGGATAGACACCTACTGAGGTGTCTCAGGAGGCAGGAAAAGTAATCTGGTAGTCCCATCTCTTGAGGAATTTCACATCAGTTTGTTGTGATCCACATTGTCAAATGCTTTAGCATCAGTAAAGCAGAGGTAGATGTGTTTCTGGAATTTTCTTGCTTTCACCGTAATCTAACAGACATTGCTGATTTGATCTCTGGTGTCTCCGCTTTTTCTAAAAGCAGTTTGTACATCTGGAGGTTCTCAGTTCACATACTGCTGAAGCCTAGTTTGAATGATTTTGAACATAACCTTGCTAGCAAGTGAAATGAGCACAATTGCATGGTAGTGTGAACATTCCTTGGCATTGCCCTTCTTTGGAATTGGAAGGAAACCTCACCTTTTCCAGTCCTATGGGCCACTGCTGAGTTTTCCAAATTTGTTGGCATATTGATTGCAGCACTTTAAAAGCATCATTTTTAGCATTTCAAATAGTTCAGCTGGAATTCTGTCACTTCCACTACCTTTGTTCCTAGTGATGCTTTCTAAGACCCACTTAACACTCCAGGATGTCTGGCTCAAGGTGAATAACTGCATCATTGTGGTTATCTGAGTCACTAAGACCCTTTTAGTATATTTCTTCTGTGTATACTTGCCACCTCTTCTTAATCTCTTCTGCTTCTGTTAGGTCTTTATTGTTTCTGTTTTTTATTGTGCCCATCCTTGCATGAAATCGTCTCTTGGTATCTCAATTTTCTTGAACAGATAACTGGTCTTTCCCACTCAGTTGTTTTCCTCTACTTCTTTGCACTGTTCAAGTAAGAATTCCTTGTCTCTCTTTGCTATTGTCTGGAACTCTGCATTCATCTGTTGCTTTATCCCTTGCCTTTTGCTTCTCCCCTTTCCTCAGCTATTTGTAAGTCTTTTCAGACAACCACTTTGCCTTTTTGCATTTTTTAATCTTTGGGATGGTTTTGACCACCACCTCCTATAAATTGTTACAAACCTCTGTCCATAGTTCTTCAGGCTCTGTGTCTACCAGATTTAATCCCTTAAATCTTTTCATCACCTCCACTATATCATCATAAGGGATCTCGTTTAGGTCTTACCTGAATGGCCTCCTGGCTTTCCCTACTTTCTTTAAGCCTGAATCATCATCTGGTGAGGTTCATATGTAGAGTTATTTCTTGGATTGTTGGAAATGGGTTTTTCCTATGACCAGCGTGTTCTTCTGACAAAAATCTGTTAGCCTTTGCCCTTCATTTTGTACTCCAAGGCCAACCTTGCCTGTTATTCTGGGTATCTCTTGACTTCCTGCATTTGCATTCCAGTCCCCTATGATGAAAAAGATATCTTTTTTTGGTGTTAGTTCTAGAAGATACTGTAGGTCTTCAAAGAACCATTCAACTTCAGCTTCTTCAGCAATAGTGGTTGAGGCATAGACTTGGATTACTGTGTTGTTGAATGGTTTGCCTTGGAAACAAACAGATCATTCTATCATTTTTGAGATTGTATCCAAATACTGCATTTCAAACTCTCTCTCTCTCTCTCTTTTTTTTAAACTATAAGGGCTACTCCATTTCTTATAAGGGATTCTTGCCCATATTAGTATATATAATAGTCATCTGAATTAAATTTACTCATACCCATCCATTTTAGTTCATTGACTCCTAGATCATTGGGGCCCAATAACATAAGCCACTAGGCACTGAGCACTGAGATGTGGTTAGTGCAAATAGGGAACTGAATTTTCACTTTTATTACTGTTAATTAAACCAGATTTAAAGGAACAGAGTTACAAAATGGTTGTGCAAGTTTCTTTTTCTTACCAATATCACACTGCATATGAACAAGATTAATTTTAGTACCAAGGGAAGGAAACACTGATTTGTAACCTGATTACATTGTAAGGAAATTTAATGTTGACACAGAAATTTTTATAATACAACAGATTAATAAAAATGCATTTATACATTTTCTAACAAAGCAATATACAGGAAATTTTGATACAATCAACATTATATTTACTGGTTGTAAAAGTACATAATTTTTGTTGATATTGATAAAATATTTGCTTTTCATTTTTGATGTTAATAATCTTGAGTAGGTTCATCAGTGAGGGAATTTTTTGTTTTCTCACTAGTTTTCTCTCCTATCTAAGCATCTGAAATAATAAAGTCTTAAGACTTTCTTCCTAGAAACAGACAGATAGAATAGTGAGAGAATATATCTGATGTTCGAGCCTCCTGGAGAGATTACTTTGAAACCTGACAAATGTCCTCATATATTCAAGGTCTACAACAGTGGTAAGAGAGTACTGAGAAAGCATGAACATAGAGTGGAAAACCAAAAGTAAGCATGTAAAATAAAATGTTTTCTAAGTAAATCAATACAGTTTTTAACCTAAAATTTCACATTAAAATTATAATACTTAAATTTGCTTTTTTTCTGAGTTCCCACTGATAACCATAACATTAACATCTAATTTACTTGGCTTTTGTTTTATCACATTTTAACAATGGTCCTTCAAAGGAAGGAAGCAAAATCCAAAATATTATACACATAAAATTGGGATTATTTAAAAAGCCATTTCTTTGAGAACATAATAGGCAATACTACCAAACTGAATATTTCTAGTGAGGAATCCATGGCCTCACACTTCTGCTCTTTACTGACTTTTTTTTTTTTGGTAGAAATATGGTTACAACTATCTGTCTTTGAGTTGCTGTGGATTCAGTTTTTTTCCTTCTATTGGCTCTCTTTACCATGTAAAATTAACACATTCTCTTACTAATATGGCTGATTTGCTTTTGCTTCTCCTGTCCATTTTCATATGAAAGGATTTACAGTAGGTCTAGTTTCTCAGCAGTGCTGCGATAAGAAATATCCCTCAAACGTGTGGTCAAGCCTTCTACAGATGACATTGCTTAATTCCTGCCTTTGAAGGCCACTGTTCGTCAATGATGCAAATACCAGGAAACACAGAAGTAAGCTATATTTTTGAATTTAAGTCATAACTTCAGCATTTAACTCTTCTTTGTGGTAACTATCTCCAAACAAAAATGGGGAGCATTCCCAAATTTAATGTGGAACTATCTTAAGCACAATGTAATAGTAAGTTTCAGGCAGAGTAACAGAGACATATTCAGTATATTTAGACATTTTCTTTTACTTATGCTAGTTAGAACAGAAGACCTGAAAGCAGACTCTCTATGCAAAGGGACTTGCTCCTGATAAGTTTTCTTTTCTTGTCTTCTTTTTGAAAAGACAGAGAGCATTCTTGCAAAAAGTAAACTAAGTCAGTAACAAAATGAAAGGAAGGCTGAAAAGAAGCTAAACAAATTTACCTCTCATTGGAGATCACACATACATAAAGACAATGAAAGAAGTTTAGATCTAGAGAGGAAAGCAACAGGTTTAATAATTTCATTTTGAATATGAGGAAAACAAGACCTAGGATTCTTAAATAATAATCAGAAATTTCAGATCTAACTATTGCCATGTCTGACACTTAGCCCCTTTTATCTTTAAGTTGGGAATCAGAATTGATGGTTCAAAGGCCCTCAGAGATACCCAGAGTTCTACAGCTGATCTTTTACTCTTCTTTTTAAAATTTGTTTTACCACTTGGCTGTGCCATGTGGCATGTGGAATCCTAGTTCCCAGACTAGGCATTGAGCCTGTGCCCTCTGCATTGAAAATACAGATCCCCAACCACTGGACCCTTGAAGATCTTTTAAAATTAACTATGGCCCTGCTCCTTGAAATTGCTATTGTAGAATGAGATGGATATATCCAAATCTTTCAAAAACTTTGTGTTTCTCTAAAGCTCAGCCAGAGTTGAAATCAATTTCAAAGGGACCTAAAGACACTTTTCATGAAGGTGGTCACCAGTTTAGAATTAGTGATCTATTAGCTCAAGTTTGATAGTAATTAAATTTTTGTAGCCTTTAATATACAACATATTTTTGGATCCCATTAATTCATCTAGATATACTGGATTTTACTTGAAAAAAAAAATCTCCATCCAAAGTCCATTACCTGGTCGACTCATTATTTATAACATCAGATTGTTACACACTGGGTGAAGTTCAAAATATTTAACAGCTGAGAAAATTCCATGATGACTGAGACAGGAAAGAGAAATCTCACAGAAACAACTTTCTCCCTCTGTCCATAAGCAACACTCCCTTTTCTTTAATAGATTACAAAGATATATCAAAACTATTTGCCAATAAAGAACACCTGAATTATATAAATCTGACATATGGCCAACTTATATTGAGAAACTAAATATGGCTGATAAAACTATTCCCCAACCTTGAAACCTTTACAGACTGTTGAACACTAAAATAAGTCAACATTTCTTTAAAATAGCTAACAACAGTAAGTAAACTTAAGTAATAAACCTTCCATCAGCTCTTAAGGAAAAATATCTTTTTTTTCAATTCACCTCAAGGGAATAATTTAATTATATTTCCATTGAAGCTGTCCTTTCTGAGGTTATCATATCTGGAAGAAACTAGACGTAAAGCCTGAACTAGGCATCTTCTGGGAGCTCTAAAATAAATGGACATGGGTATAGGAATCAATGAGATTTCTTTCCTGATCCATAGTCTTCTCCAAAAAGAACAAAATAGTGCACTTATATGCCATCACTTCATGGGAAATAGATGGGGAAACAGTGGAAACAGTGTCAGACTTTATTTTGGGAGGGGCTCNCCCCCCCCCCCGTAACTTCATCCCTTGGCACATGCCCCCTTCTCCAGGCAGCCTGCCCAGATTTTCCCTGGGCCCCTTGGTCTAAGGGCTTCCCCGAGGCATCTCTGCCTGTTATCTCGGGTTACATGGAGAGGGTCTGCGTCTACCCCTCTGTGGGTCAGTGCCCACCCAAGTCTGGCCAGAGTGGGACCCTGCCTTGTTGCTCGGGTGTATTGGATGGGGCTTGGAGCCAGCATGAGCTCGGTGAGGCCAGGCTCTTCCTTGCCGCCCTGGGCGGGGGCGTTGCAGAGGGCCCTGCCCAGTGCCACCCACCAAGGCTCTTCCTCTGCCCGCTGGGCCTCGGGGAGGAGGTCTCCTTCTTGGGGGTGATGGGGTGATGGGCTCTGTGCTACAGACACACTGGATTTACAGAGGCCTGTGTGCTGAGCCCTGCCTCAGAGCTGAGATGTCTGGGGCTTGGACTCACTTCCATCCTCTGCCTGACGAAGGCTCTCAGCCAGCTGCCCCGCAGAGCAGGGCCACCCCCTGACCTGGCCATGCCCCCGGTGGACGCCGCAGACAGCCAGGACCCAACCCCCAATGAGGGCCAGCTGGGAGCAGTTTCTTTGATGGCGGACGGGACTTGAAGTGCCCGGGGGCCATCCTNATTGACCATGCCAAAGACTTTGACCTTGTATATCACAACAAACTGTGGAAAATTCTTGAAGAGATGGGAATACCAGACCACCTGACCTGCCTTCTGAGAAATCTGTATGCAGGTCAAGAAGCAACAGTTAGAATTGGACATGGAACAATGGATTGGTTCCAAACTGGGAAAGGAGTATGTCAAGGCTGTATATTGTCACCCTGCTTATTCAACTTACATACAGAGTTCATCATGTGAAATGCTGGGCTGGATGAAGCACAAGCTGGAATCAAGATTGCTGGGAAAAATATCAATAATCTCAGATATGCAGATTACACCACTCTCATGGCAGAAAGCAAAGAAAAACTGAGGAGCCAGTTGATGAAAGTCAAAGAGGACAGTGAAAAAGTTGGCCTAAAACACACCATTCAAAAAACTAAGATCATGGCCTCCAGTCCCATCCCTTCATGGCAAATAGATGGAGAAACAATGGAAACAGTAACAGATTTTATTTTTTTGGTCTCCAAAATCACTGCAGATGATGAATGCAGCCATGAAATTAAAAGACACTTGCTTCTTGGAAGAACAGATATAACCAACCTAGACAGCATATTAAAAAGCAGAGACATTACTTTGCCAACAAAGGTCTGTCTTGTCTAAGCTATGGTTATTCTGGTAGTCATGTATGGATGTCAGAATTGGACCATAAAGAAAGCTGAGCATCAAAGAACTGATGCTTTTGAACTGTGGTGTTGGAGAAGACTTTTGAAAGTCCTTTGGACTGCAAGGAGATCCCACCAGTTTATCCCAGAAGAAATCAGTCCTGAATATTCATTGGAAGGTCTGATGCTGAAGCTGAAGTTCCACTACTTTTGCCACCTGATGCAAAGAACTGACTAACTAGAAAAGACCCTTATACTGGGAAAGATTGAAGGCAGGAGGAGAAGGGGATGACAGAGGATGGGATGGTTGAATGGCATTACTGACTCAGTGGACGTGAATTTGAGCAGGCTCCAGGAGTTGGTGATGGACAAGGAAGCCTGGCATGCTTCAGTCCATGGATTTGCAAAGAGTTGGATATGACTGACTGAACTGAACTGAAATGAAATAACTACCATGCAAAAGGAAATATAGACCATTTTCATTATCCTGGATTTTTCCTCAATGTGTCTCCCAACCTTGTCCGTCCAGTAGCAGCAACTTTATAATCTCTACCACCAATAACTAGTTTTACTTTTTTTCTCTTGTTTCATTTCTTTCATTCAAAATTATGTCTTGAGGTCTTGAAATTCACCCATCAGATGTTCATTCCTTTATACTGCTAAACACTATTTCATTGTATGGTTAAGCCACACTTCATTTATCTATTCTCTTGTTAATGAACAACTGCTAGTTTGTTTTGCCTTTGTTTCTGCAGTGTTAGCTCTTATGAATAATGCTGCTATGAATATACTCCTAAGAGTATATATTTTCATGAACACTGTCAGTAATTGCAAAATATAGTGTAAATGTATATTTAAAAGAAAATGACAATTTACATTCCCAGCTGCAACACATAAGGATTCCATTTGCTCTGTATCCTCACCAACATTTTGAATTGTCAGTCTTTTACATTTTAGCCCTTAGGTTTTGTATGATAACAGAAAAGCCTTAAGAACTGCTACAGTGTGCTACATGTCTATGCCTTTATTCAGGCATTTTTGTGCGGAAAGTATTTTCCTGCAGCTTTTTCTATAAAAATTGGAACACAGTAGAATATAATATATTTGTCAAATAAATTATTCCTTATAATTTAGTAAGAGAGAATTAAATTTTTTGTACATAGATATTTTCATGATTTCTTAAACTATGATTGGGCTATAAATATTTCTGACTTTATCATGTGGATGTGTAGTTTTCTCCTCCTAGTTGTCTGCATCTCTTATTTAGAAACTGCTGCCACAGTTACATGAATCAGAGTGTTAAAATGAACATACATTTCCAAAGCTAAAATACGTATTCAGAAATACTTTGCTCTTACCATGCAGGACACTGACTAATAGCAATGATTGAAGCAAATTACTGTTAAAGCCTGTTGAGTACCCTTAGCCAATTTTGTTCTGAGGAGAAGTCACAAGGGTACTATAGAAGACTTTTCACTTTTTTGCACTGATATCCTTGGCTCCACTTTCTGTCCCAAACTCTGGCAATTTCTTAATGATCTCAATTGAGGAATATTTGCTTTGGAAAACTGCTTTTCTCAGTTCATCCAGTATGTTCCGCATGTAACATTTTGTCTTTTTCTCACTGGTTCCAGAACCTCCTTATACATCCTCCCTTTTACTGTGTTCTCTAAGATCACAAGCTAGTTCCAGTCCATACCCTGTCTAGTCACTCCTCCTGTGAATAAATGCTTGATTGCAGAGTTTCCATTCTTGTTTGCCTGAGAGATTTTTCTCTGAAGCCTAGGTTCTGTGCTTGTCTGGTAACACATGTCATGAACTGCAAGAAAGATGACCTTAATGTTTCTTAATTATAGCACTAGTCTTCATCTATAGATTTTCCACATATAGCTGAGTATATTTCTTGTTAAAAATTACTTCATAATTACCCTAACCACTGTACCCTCTTTCTGTAACGGGACTGGAGGCATGGATCATTCACACTAATTATCAGCCCAAACAACCCTCATGCACTTGACACAGAAAACCACCTTCAAGTTCATGATGCTGTCAATTCTTATACAAGGTATCCTTTAAAACTAATTTTCACATTGTGAGTATGATTGAGTGAGTAGAATCAAGCTTTCTTCCTATGAAAATTTACTTCCTTTCTCTCTTGTTTTTTTTACTGAAGTATAACAAACATATTTAAAAGTACACAAATCACATATGTATAGCCCAATACATTTTTACAAAGTAAACATGCCTCTGTAACTGCCAACAAAAGCAAGATTCCCATTGCACAAGCAGTGTTTCTGCATGCCTACTAGTCAGCCCACCAAAGATAATCCTTGTCTCTTGACTAAATTTTAAATAAAATCTCACAGGATGCCAGACTACTTTGTGTGTGTGTGTGTGTGTGTGTGTGTAGCTACTCTTAGTCAACATTGTTTTTGAAATTAATCCATGTTTTAGTGGTGTAATAATTAGTTTATCTCAGTGCTATACAGAAAAGGTCAGAACACTTTCTATAAAAATTGAAAGTGAAGTCACTCAGATGTGTCCGACNTGTGTGTGTGTGTGTGTGTGTGTGTGTGTGTAGCTACTCTTAGTCAACATTGTTTTTGAAATTAATCCATGTTTTAGTGGTGTAATAATCAGTTTATCTCAGTGCTATACAGAAAAGGTCAGAACACTTTCTATAAAAATTGAAAGTGAAGTCACTCAGATGTGTCCGACTCTTCTGCCACCCCATGGACTGTAGCCTAAGAGGTGCCTCAGTCCGTGGGATTTCCCAGGCGAGAATACTGGAGTGGGTTGCCATTTCCTTCTCCAGGGGATCTTCCCAACCCAGGGATGGAGCCGATTTCTCCCACATTGCAGGCAGATGCTTTATAGTCTGAGCTACCAAAGAAGCCCTTTTTCTGTAAAGGGCCAGATAATACATTTTGTATGCTTTGCAAGCCAAATAGGTTTGTGCTATTCAAACTGCTGGTATAGCATAAAAGAAGCTGTAGACCATATGCAAACAAAAGAATGCGATTATATTCTAATAAAACATTATTTACAAAAACAGGGAGTGGGTCAGCTGTGTCAGCTGGACTTAGTTTGCTGTCAAAAATCTCCTTGAAGGTGGACTGCCCAGCCTGTTGAAGGCCTGATTTCTGAACTTCCATAGCATTTACTTGGCTGAGTGATGAGATGTGTGGCTCAAAATGAGTAGAGCATACACCATAGACAAGGACCAAAGCAAAAGTCATTTTGGGGAGGTTTATCCTGCCAAGGTCTGGGTTGCTTTTGAAGATTGCTAAAAATAATGTCATACAGAGTGAGTCCACTGCCAACTGTAAAGTAAACAATAAAAAGTCTTTATAGAGTCTTATCAGAATAATAGAGACTAAAGATACCTCAGTATCTTTATAATTAACTAGTACCTTTTAATTTTTGAAAACTTATATAATGAATCATATTGCTAGATTTGTTTGTAGATACTGAATTAACACAAGCAAAAGAGAGTTGTCTATTCCATCATCCTATTGTTGAGTTTGAAATATTTTCATGCCTATGTTGACCATGAATAATCTTTACCTATTTTATGATTCACATCACTTTTCATTTACTTTTATAATTGACCAGGTCACCTTAATGTAAAGTTTCAACTTTTCTTAAAAGTCTGATAGTTTTTATTTTCATTATAGTTCTGCTTCATATCTTGGGGAATTCTAAATCCACTTTTTGTTGTGGTTCAGTTAGAGCACTGGAGTCCTTTTATTAGTTCCATCACCCTAATATAAACTTTCAGCTGTTCTTAAAAGGCTAATGGTTTTTATTTTCATTACAATTTTGCTTCATATCTCAGGGGAAATTCTGAGTCCTTTGTTTGTTGTTCAGTCACAGCACTGGAGTCCTTTTTTAGTTCCATGTAATTTTACTTTTATTTTATCTTAAAATAATCTATGTAGAATACAGTCACTACTCTTCTAAAGTTTTAAAAATGATTTGAAAATGTCTGTATTAGAGATCAAAAACTTGAATATTTATCCATTATCATAGTTACTTTTTAAGTACATCATAGTATTGAATGACATATGAAAAACACTAAGCAGAGCTCATCATTATTATCTTTGTTTTATGAATAAATTACCAAGTGAATTATTCAAATTAAGTTTCATGAATTAATATCAAAGGATTAGTCTCTTCCTGACAATAGGTTAATAAATTGCAGAGTAAGCTACAGAGACCTTGCTTTTAAATAATTAGTATTATCTATTGTATTCTTAGATATAGGAATTTATTCTATGAATTCATTTCCTTAAAATCTCATGAATCAAATGTAAAGATTTTGTTCATATTGCTTTGTGTTGCCTGATGGCTTACTTTTTCTTTTTAAATAATTTTCAGATGCACACCTGACAAAAATTAATATGAATGAATTACCAGTTACCATAAATTTGCAAAATAGAATGTATTAAATGTAACAAAAGGTAGGCAATACAGTAAAATATCACTGAAAGCAGGATATAAAAATTAATTTTATAAAATTATAATAAATTTGTTTATAAATCTAAATTTATAAATCTAAAAGTTATAAATTATAAAACACTTGAAATACAGCTTTTCAATATAATCATATTAGTAAATATTTACACTTTATCTGTTAATGTAATCTTCTAAATTTCTTTAACAATTTTTTCATTGTCATAAACGGTTTAATAAACACTGCTATAAATATATTTATAAAATTTATGGAACAAATACCAGTATTAACTAGCCTTTCCTGTTCCTTTTTAGTTTTCTAGTAGAAGACTGACTCGATGCTTCTTTACATAGTTTTATTTCATCTGTAACAACTACACTTTCTTAAAGTCGCTGAAGTTTCCAAGTATTATTCCTGAAGGTTATAGACCTGGTATTTTGAGCTGTCCAGTGCTTCACAGCAGCTTGTAACTAAAACGTAGAACAAAACCTGAAATCAAGGATTACTCTGGTAATTCACTGTCCAGGAACTCAGCTTGCTTGCTGAGATAATCAAGGAGACAGCGCACTCTCTGCTGTTGCTAAGTCGCTTCAATCGTGTCCGACTCTGTGTGACTCCATAGGTGGCGGCCCACCAGGCTCCCCCGACCCTGGGGTTCTCCAGGCAAGAACACTGGAGTGGGTTGCCATTTCCGTCTTCACTGCAAGAAAGTGAAAAGTGAAAGGGAAGTCACTCAGTCGTGTCTGACTCTTCGTGACCCCATGGACCGCAGCCCACCAGGCTCCCCTGTCCATGGGGTTTTCCAGGCAAGAGTACTGGAGTGGGGTGCCATCGCCTTCTCCGGCGCGCACTCTCTAGTGCACCGCATACAATGCAAGGGACGGTGCATTGGAGGCGTCTCTGCACTTGGGTTTCCTGCTAAGGAGCTCAGAACGTTTATCAAGAGGGACTCAACAGTTAACGTATTCTGGGCCAGTCCAGCACCATTTATGACATTAGTTAGTTAAAATAGTTTATTTTTGTTTCGTTCATATTTTTAAGGACTTATGTCTTAATAATATTACGGGATAATGGAAATAATGGAATAGGATTATTCTCTTCCTGAAATAATTTATCCAGGTGAATAAGTCCATGGGTAACTACCTTTAACTCTATTTTATTTTCTAAATAACATATAAAGGCAAAGATATTTTGGAAAAAAAAATTTTTTTAGCTTTTCTCTCTATTACATTATTTTAAAAAGGAACAATTATTTTTTTTGGTATAGATCCTGGCTGTCTTTATAATTTTATTGACTCTGTACCACAATAGCCATTAAATTATTAATTTTATCTGAAAGTAAAAGAGCATATTTGTTAAGCTAACTTGAAACAAAGATTGAGATTAAGTGAAAATATTGGAAAGAGTTAGTTGCTTAGTCGTGTCTGACTCTTTGTGATCCTAAGGACTGTAGCCCTCCTGGCTCCTAGGATTTCCCAAGCAAGAATACTTGAGTGGGTTGCCATTTCCTTCTCCAGGGTATCTTCTTAACCCAGGGATCGAACCTGGGTCTCCTGCACTGCAGGCAGAGTCTTTACATCTGAGCCACCAGGGAAGCCAAGCTGACTTTAAAAAATGAATTTACTTATAGAAATTTGATAAAATACAGATGTACACTATTTTGGAAGACAAAATTACACTTAAGTATGTGGTGCATGCATGCTCAGTCATGTCTGACTCTTAAGACACCATGAACTGTAGTCCACCAGGCTTCTCTGCCTATGAGACTTTCCAGGCCTGAATACTGGAGTAGGTTGCCGTTTCCGTCTCAAGTGGATCCTCCCAACCCAGGGATCAAATCCATATCTCCTGCATTGCTGGCAAATTCGTTACCACTGAGGCATCTGCGAAGCCCCTATGTATGTAGAAAGCATGAAAAATTAAAAAAAAAAANGTTTTCCAGGCAAGAGTACTGGAGTGGGGTGCCATCGCCTTCTCCGGCGCGCACTCTCTAGTGCACCGCATACAATGCAAGGGACGGTGCATTGGAGGCGTCTCTGCACTTGGGTTTCCTGCTAAGGAGCTCAGAACGTTTATCAAGAGGGACTCAACAGTTAACGTATTCTGGGCCAGTCCAGCACCATTTATGACATTAGTTAGTTAAAATAGTTTATTTTTGTTTCGTTCATATTTTTAAGGACTTATGTCTTAATAATATTACGGGATAATGGAAATAATGGAATAGGATTATTCTCTTCCTGAAATAATTTATCCAGGTGAATAAGTCCATGGGTAACTACCTTTAACTCTATTTTATTTTCTAAATAACATATAAAGGCAAAGATATTTTGGAAAAAAAATTTTTTTTAGCTTTTCTCTCTATTACATTATTTTAAAAAGGAACAATTATTTTTTTTGGTATAGATCCTGGCTGTCTTTATAATTTTATTGACTCTGTACCACAATAGCCATTAAATTATTAATTTTATCTGAAAGTAAAAGAGCATATTTGTTAAGCTAACTTGAAACAAAGATTGAGATTAAGTGAAAATATTGGAAAGAGTTAGTTGCTTAGTCGTGTCTGACTCTTTGTGATCCTAAGGACTGTAGCCCTCCTGGCTCCTAGGATTTCCCAAGCAAGAATACTTGAGTGGGTTGCCATTTCCTTCTCCAGGGTATCTTCTTAACCCAGGGATCGAACCTGGGTCTCCTGCACTGCAGGCAGAGTCTTTACATCTGAGCCACCAGGGAAGCCAAGCTGACTTTAAAAATGAATTTACTTATAGAAATTTGATAAAATACAGATGTACACTGTTTTGGAAGACAAAATTACACTTAAGTATGTGGTGCATGCATGCTCAGTCATGTCTGACTCTTAAGACATCATGAACTGTAGTCCACCAGGCTTCTCTGCCTATGAGACTTTCCAGGCCTGAATACTGGAGTAGGTTGCTGTTTCCGTCTCAAGTGGATCCTCCCAACCCAGGGATCAAATCCATATCTCCTGCATTGCTGGCAAATTCATTACCACTGAGGCATCTGCGAAGCCCCTATGTATGTAGAAAGCATGAAAAATTAAAAAAAAAAATCATTTCCACATAGGTTCAAATACACCATCTTTTTTGCAGAGAATATGAATTAGTACTCCAAATATTTTAAAAACATCTAAAAATAGGCTGGGATCCTTGTTAGTAATGACTGAAGTAAGTCAACCTCTGCTTTAGCTGTCATGAAAATTATTAAAGAATAATGTCCCAGTTTGAGACCCTGTGTTTTAATACTAGCAAAGAACAGCATTCATATTTAAAGACAATAGAAAAAAATATCTAGTTATATTAATCTTGGTGACAAAGTAAGAAACCACATATAGATGAATCCAAAATACAAGTTAAACAAAATAATTTTCTTGATCAAAAAACATATACTTAAATAAAAACACAAAGAATTCAATTAATTATCATTTGTAGGAGTTTGTCATTTCAGAAAATATGTATTTAAATAAAGCTAGCTTCATTTTTTTCATAGTTAAATATAATATTGACCTTAATGTGCTAGTTAATGTAGTGGCAGAAAATTAATCTTATCAGTGCAAATAAATCAGTGAATTCTGAATTTTTTTCAGTGAATGACATATTTCCTGTTTTTCCTTTTTATTTCCTTGCACTTGAAGTACTGGGTAATTTGAACAGAGAAGGGCAACAGACAATCATCATATTCTTTCACTGCTGGCTTTGACTGACATTTCTATGTAACCCTTTTGTGTCCATGAAGGTCACTGTGCCTCCTGCCAATCTCAGAAAGGACCCTTCTTAGATACCCTGGTCTTCTCACAGATGCTTCCATACTTCTTTAGCAGAAAGCTTTAGATAGTCTTCTATAGTACTCTAGGTCATAAGCAACCTGTGAGGTATCTCAGACCCTTTCTATCTCTCACTGATCCAGTGATGTATTGCAAGCTTTCTGTTGATACAGAGGAACCTAGAAGAAGGTGCCTCCCGAGTTTTACACTGAAGGAGAAGCATCTGTCTTGTTGTCATTATTGTTTCATATTTTCCATAAACAGATTCTAAAATTTAACCGGGTTTCTAGCTTTTCCAAGTTGCAGATTAATGAGTTGATTTGGTAAAATAATATCTTCCCTCAGGGACAACAATACCTTTCTTTAAATCAACATTTTTCCCCTCCCCTGTTAATGTCCACTATTTAATTTCTTTCACTGAAATAAATTAGAATCTTACACCATTTTTCCAAATATTTATCTTTATGCCATAAACTTCATTCGTGAAGTCCTTCAGATGTTTTCTTTTCTAATAATCAGATGCAGGCTACAAAGATTCAAATCCTCCTCCACTCTCCCAAAATCAAAAGATGATTAGCAACTTTCTCTCAGTTATATGCAAAAAAAAGAAAATATATTATGAACAAGTGTGTTTTTTTCGGAAATGCAAGCTTAAAAAATTTTGAATTTCAATTATATAATTGAACAGCATTAGGGAAAAAATACAACACTTGTCTCATTAGAGACAGAAAAGGCAATGGAAAAATCCAACATTCACTTATGAAAAGAAGAAGTGAAGTCAACAGATTTGGATTAGAAGAAAGTTTCCTCAGTCTAAAAATGGACATTTAAAAGATGCTATCACTAACTGATTCAATAGTTGGTAAATTATTGAACCATTTAAATCAATCAAAGTTAGGCATTAATCAAGGATATCAACTCTTCAGTTCCCTATCCAACATTATAGAGATCTTAGTAGATGAGAAAAAGAAAAACTATATATATGAACTTGGAAAATATTAATCTGTTTTCATTCAACATAATAGTTCACAGGAAATCTTTAAGGTTTATAGAGTTTGAGGTAAAATCTTAAAAAACATTAATATCTTTGTATTATTAGCAATATACAATTGAAATATAAAATTAAAAAAATTTTACCTTGACAGCAAAGTCATAGAAAGACATATGCTTAGCCAGATTTACCAAAACGTAAACAACCTTACTGAGAGAAATTTAGAACAAAAATATGTTAATGGCTTGAAAGAACATTCTTCATATGTCAATTTCTTCAAATTGATTTATAGATTCAATTCAATTCTAGTGATAACAACAGGCTATTTTGTAGAAATTGAGAAGCTGAATCCCAAATTTACACATTTGGGAGGGCACTGATTTTGGATGATATGCTAGGATCATTCCCTGGGGTCACACATTTTACCCTTTTGTTTTTTGCAGACAGAATACGACACTAGGTGATTTGAAGAAAGAAATAGTGTGTGTATACTTAAAGAACTCCTTTGAAGACTTTACAAGACTACCAATTCAAAGACATAGTTTCCTTTATTTCTAAACTGGATCAACTTAATTATGATTTGACAGTGTAGTAACCCCAAAGTTACTTAAAAATATCTTCTCTATACTTTCTTGTTCTAAATAAGGTTATATAGAATGTGATTACAACTCATACAAACTTAAAATTAAGAAAGTAAATGTTCCTATGGTCAGAGTACTTTGGGGTTAAAAAAAAATCTTCAACATTTGAGAGTTTATATTTGATAGGTTATTAATTTTTAAAATTTCCTTAATATTTGAACACAGATATTGTTCAAAAAGGTGCTTAAAATGAGAGATAATGCTACATTTTGAAAGATAAAAGTTAATAAAATTTATTCTAAATGTGGTGGTTTAGTTGCTAAGTCATGTTTGGTATCCCTGTGGACTTTAGCCCACCAGGCTCCTCTGTCCATGGGATTTTCTAGGTAAGAATATCACAGTGGGTTGCCATTTCCTTCCCCATATTCTAAATGTAATAGTTTGCAAAATTAGCAGAACATTACAACTCAACTATATTTCAATAAAAATAGATAATAGTAACATTTATAATTATTATTTTTTAAATATAAATTTATTTATTTTAATTGGAGGCTAATTACTTTACAATATTGTATATATTTTGCCATACATCAACATGAATCCACCACGGGTGTACACATGTTCCACATCCTGAATCCCCCTCCCTCCTTCCTCCCCGTACTATCCCTCTGGGTCGTCCCAGTGCACCAGCCCCAAGCATCCTGTATCCTGCATCAAACCTGGACTGGCAATTCATTTCATATATGATATTATACATATTTCAATGTCATTCTCTCAAATCATCCCACTCTCTCCCTCTCCCACAGAGTCCAAAAGCCGTTCCATACATCTGTGTCTCTTTTGCTGTCTCACATACAGGGTTTTACCATCTTTCTAAATTTCATATAGATATGTTCGTATACTGTATTGGTGTTTTTCTTTCTGGCTTAACTTCACTCTGTATAAAAAATTATTAACTGAGCACCTACTAATGCTCACATATAGTTTTAGACCCTGGGCTTCAGCTAGTGGAGGGTGTTTAATTGAAGGAGATGAACCTTATTTATTCTTTAACTCAAGCTTTTAACTCATTTGCCAAATGGAGCTATTTTTCGAGATAACTTATTCAAACCATACTTTTAAAAGTACATTTAGTCATAAGGTTAATCATAATATGGGATAGAAATGCAGACCATGTGAGGCAATACAAATATATTCCCCCAAATGAAAATATATTTTGGAAAAAGTCCATGCTGTCTTCTCTCTCTGAATTTCACTTAAAACCAGTAACATCTCTGTATTTTCAATATTTTCAACTGTTTCAAGGTATAGGTTTAATATTTACCCAACTAACTGGAGAAACATCTTAAAAAAATGTGTTTATTTTTTATTGCATTCAATGATCATTACACTGAAAGTTTAGAACTGAACAATAGCATCTTGCTAATCTAAAACCATAAGGATAATTTTGGTCAGGAAAATCTGGTTGGTTATTCAGGCTCAGAAAACAGCATTTTTACCACAAAAATTCATGAAGGTATTCTTTAAAAAAATAACATGTATAATTTCATTCAAGTTTTTCAGTATTTTCCATAATTTGAGAAAATACATGTCTAATAAAAATATGTGTGTAAATATGGAGTTTAATTTAATATTGAACTGCATCACTGACTTTGGATGTTCATGTGATCACCTGCTCAGGAATTTCTGGTTATCTCATTTGAGAGCTTTTGACCTGTGAAACTTATTAGACAAAGCTGAGTCATGTGGCCCAAAGTGGCAGTATTAATTAATGTTCTCATAATGATTATTGGCTTGATCACATTCATAATTTAAGAAGTCTTGTGTCAGCTTTTACCAACGTGTTTAGAGCTATAACAGTGGCAGTTATTGTGCAATGTTTGATTAGTCATTTCTAACAAGCTCACTTTTTCCTTTTATTTTTTTTTTTCTTTTCAGATTTCTATTAGACATTTGGGATTTCTTCCAGTAACAAAAGGCAAAACATTGTAAAGGTAATAAAGATAAACGTGTATTCTTTACTATTGTACCATGTCTTATATCAGTCACATTTTCCATTATTAATTACTGATTACATAAACAACATTACACATACACTTAAGTAGATATTTAACTAATCAAAAACTAAATATATAAAGAAATTTTAGTGTCGTCCATCAAGTACATACTGTCAGACACTCTGTTAGGTACTTAATATATAGTATGTCTAATTCTCACAGTGACTCTACAAGGTTAATGAGAAATCTCATTACATTATATATTAAAAAAATGCTTGAGCAGTTAATAGAAGCTTGAGTCTACACAGCTAACATGGGAAAAAAGGCCCAATGAAAACCAAATCTTTTGGCCTCAAATCTTGTTCTCCCCTTTCTGGTTTGTTGCTATCAGGTGCTATCAGGTCAAAATGTGACTGATTAACTGTTTTACATGTTTTTTTTTTTTTTTTTAACTGAGAATGAGGTTTCCAAAGTCCAGTATATTTTCACAGAAATTAGAAGCCAAATTTTGATTTTGTGTAATGATGAAAAGACACTAACCAAGGCACTCTTTTCCTTGGCAGTATGAAAATTAGTCATTCCTACTATGATGCCCCAGATTGGTAGCCTTCTTCTATCTCCCCTGATAGCTCAGTTGGTAAAGATCTGCCTGCAATGAAGGAGACCCTGGTTCGATTTCTGGGTCGGGAAGAGCCACTGGAGAAGAGATAGATAGGCTAAGCCCTCCAATAAATATTCTTGGGCTTCCCTTGTGGCTCAGCTGGTAAAGAATCTGCCTGCAATATGGGAGATCTGGGTTTATCCCTGGATTGGAAAGATCCCCTGGAGAAGGGAAAGGCTACCCATCCAGTATTCTGGCCTGGAGAATCCCATGGACTCTATAGTCCATGGGGTTGCAGAGTCAGACATGACTAGAGTTTCACTTTCTATTTTTTTATTTACACCACACCCTGCCCACCCCCAAAATGGCCTTCATAAGAAACGTATATTAACAAATTCATTTTCCCTTTTCTTACCTTCTAAGATTTCTACTCAATTGCTTCTGTTTTGAAGTCTGCTATCAGGGTTTGGGCCTTCTGTGCTGGAGGGTTGGTAGAAAAGTGAGAGGAAGAGAAATAACAGAAAGTGCTGGTGTATTCTATAGAGAAAAGTTGAGTGAGCAAAGGAAGAGCTAGAAATTCTTAGCATACAGAGTGTATGAAAGCAGAAGTTCAAGGGGTGAGATGAAAGCTCTGAGTTGTCTGTGAGAACCCAGTCTGGAACAAAGATTTTCTAGCTACTGGACAGTGAAAATCATAGATACTTGGAAGGAGAAAGAATTTGTGAGTTAAACAAGATTAAAAGAAAAAAATTTTTATTTTGTATAGGGCTATAGTGAAAGTGAAGCCTCTCAGTCATGTCCGACGCTTTGCAATCCCACGGACTGTAGCCTACTAGGCTCCTCCGTCCATGGGACTTTCTAGGCAAGAATACTGGAGTGGGTTGCTACGTATAAGGGTATAGCTGAGCCAGTTAACAATGTTCAGGTGAACAGCAAAGACACACAGCCACACATATACATATACATATTCATGTATCCATTCTCCCCCAAACTCACTGGCCATTCAGGCTGCCACATAATATTGAGCAGAATTCCATGTGTGATACAGTAAGTCCTTGTTGGTTATACATTCGAAATACAGCAGTGTGTACATGTCCATCCCACACTCCCTAACTGTCCCTTCCCCTAGTCCTTCACCCTGGCATCCATAAGTTGATTCTCTAAGTCTGTGAGTCTGTTTCTGAGAAAGAGATTTTTATAAGTTCCATGGATTATATGTTTGGTTCTCTCAGTCACAAAGCTCTTGCATAACTCTTTTATGGATCAAGAAATTGTTCATTTTCCCAGTGGCAATGCTTACTCTATCTTTAAGTTAAGTTAAGTCACTTGGTCAGTCATGTCCGACTCTTTGCGACCCCATGGACTGTAGCCCACCAGGCTCCTCCGTCCATGGGATTCTCCAGGCAAGTATACTGGAGTGGGTTGCCATTTCATTCTCCAGGGGATCTTCCCGACCCAGGGATCGAACCCAGGTCTCCCGCATTGCAGGCAGAGGCTTTAACCTCTGAGCCACCAGGGAAGCCCTTTGCATACCTGAAACTGTCAACCATGACTCAAAGAGACTGAGAGACTGGCTAGCAAGTATAATTTGTAATATCTCTGTTAGAGTGCAGAGGATGCCTACATCTCAAACCCTAAAGAGAAGAAAAAGAATTGTATCTGGTTATCATTATCATCAATACCCTAGCATATAAAAGATGGAGATGAATTACCTTACTGACTGAGGAGGCAGAAGTGCAAAACATCTGTTTGACTATCCTAAATCAGTGCTATAGGTGGAAAGTGCTATAGGTGGAATCACTGCTCTGATTTCCATAACTGTTTGAGTGATCAGCAGAAAGCTAAAATACCTGTGCAGGTTAGATCTGATACTCAGTTACTATCTGATAAAATTAAGAAATTAAATATTACTATAAACAGAGCCCTTTGGAGTAAAAACATTTTTCAACATTTTGAAAGTTTTTATTTTATCTGATGAATTGTTATTTTGCCATTTCCTATGTAACATTTCAACAAAATATATTATCAGAAAATGATGCTCAGTATGAGAAAACAAAATGACATTTTGAAAGGCAACTAATAATACATTAATAATATGTATTAATTTTACTGAATTATGATACTTTATTACACATTTCTTCTCTGTAGTGGATTCCACCATTTTATTTATTGACTTGTGTTAACAATACTTATGAATGTATATGATAGCAAAGGGAATATCTCCTGATCTATAATTTTTAAAAAAGTCTTAAAATAATCCCTTTAATCCTTACCATAGTATATTTTATTAACTCATTTGAAGTCAAAGTCATTAACTCTGGGGATCGTGATTCAGAACGGTAGCCTTAGATAGAATGCCTGACACAGAGCACTTGGAGGGAAGGAGCAGCACTGTCTTTGGAATACCCCAGGCAGTCCAGGTGTAGACGCGGCAGAGATGGAGCATTCGCTTTGTCTCATCTAGTATGGCCTGTTCATTCACTGTCATACAAGTAATGAACAAAACATAATCTTCAGTTGTTCTCAGAGGAAACACAAAGAAATATATTTTGAAGAACTGAATAAACTGGGAATGCCACATTAGTCTCATTTTCAAGACTAGTAAAATATCATAAAATCTTCCATAAAACATTTGAAAAAGCACAAGCTTTATGAACACCGGTTGATAACAATAATTTTCTTTTGGCTGAAAGGAATATAAAGTTCACCAAACAAAGCTATGTTTTTAATGCCTAAAAAAAAGATGAACACTCTGGTTCATCGGATGTCCTATATTCAGCAAATTAATTGGGACAAACCACTTCAGGGAAAAAAAAAAGTATGCTGAACATTATTTTATTTCCTTTTAGTTATGCTTCAAAGACATACTGATAAAAAGGTTTTCTAAAAGCAAGGTGGTTAATTACTAGGGTTGTTCTGCTCTTTGATCACATTTAAACTGCAATTACTCTAAAAGCAAGATTATAGCTACTACAGTTGCCCAGTTCTAAACCTGTACCAGCAGGAAGGTTTTATGAGTATTAAATGGATTGTGACTTCACTCTTTTCTCTAATTATTTTGTTTATAGGGAAAGGAAGGTAATCATCATAAAATTAAATATCTAATCACAGAGGCTCAACTGACAATTGGCTAATAAGCTATTTTGTAGACTAAAACAATCTTACAAATGTACTTGGTCCTAAAATATAAATGTCTCTGTTGTGTCTCTTACACTTTAATGCCATTTTAGCAGAACAAGATTGTATCTTTAAAAAATAAGGGAGGAGAAAATACAGTTATAGTAGGTCTGTTTTCAAGGAGCTCATGATGTCCTGTGACAGACCACACTGCACTGATTCCATGGGAAATTTCTTTCGCCTGACTGGACGTATAATAAAGTTCTTACTCCCAAATTCAAATTTTACAGTATTTTTTTAATGATATGCAACATAGTAGGACATGTAGGAAAAAATGTCACATTGAGAAAAGGTCAGTAATCTATCTCTCTTTTATATTATAAAAACAGAAAAATGTCAAGGAGAACACACTGACACTTCCACATCATTAGGAGAGTCTTACCTAACTTAGACTCCACAATTCTGGATTATTTTTACTGTGTTTTAATATTAATTGTAACTTTGAGTTTATTTATACCTATTGTATGTTTGGTGGAACTGTTCTATTAAATGATCTACAACTACACTTTTCTTTGGAACATGGTCAGTTATGTCATATTTATACCACAAAAAGTGACAAACGGTACCAATTAAGGCTTGGTTCATTGTCTTGAATATCCAGACTTTCAAAAGTGACATTAACAAAATTAAACTTAAAAGTGTATCCTGTCTGTAATTAGTGCCTTGTAAACAGCACAAGACTTTAAGAAAATGTTCTTCCAACATTAAAAACAACAACAACTATTGTTTAATTCAGTAAAGAAGCTGTTTCTATCATAGACAGAAGAGTGAAGTTGGGCATGTGCTTTTCCTTACACTTCTGTCTTAAAAATATCAATAGACATTATTATTAGAAATACACTTATTCATCATTTGCAACCATAGTTTGGCTCTAGATACAATAGTTTGGTAAAAAGCAATGATGGAGAAGGCAATGGCAACCCACTCCAGTCCTTTTGCCTGGAAAATCCCATGGATGGAGGAGCCTGGTAGGCTGTAGTCCATGGGTTTGCTAAGAGTCAGACACAACTTAGTGACTTCACTTTCACTTTTCACTTTCACGCATTGGAGAAGGCAATGGCAACCCACTCCAGTGTTCTTGCCTGGAGAATCCCAGGGATGATGGAGCCTGGTGGGCTGCCATCTCTGGGATCACACAGAGTCCGACATGACTGAAGCAACTTAGTAGCAGCAGCAGCAGCAATGATGACATTTAATAAGAAAAAATTGGGTTTGTGGAATTTATTGTTTTGTATAGCTTAGTATTAAAATTTAGTGTTACTTAAAATTATCTTCTACATATATTATATATCAATAAAGTCTACAACATAAATTATATATAAATATATAGATTATATATGTATACATATGTTTTTGAAAGGTGATTGTTGAACATTTAGCAGCACATTGCCGATTCAAACATACTGTATCAATAATTATGTAAGATATAAGAATATAAAAACCTTATTTAAAAGACAAAGATGGCCACAGTTGATTGAAAATAAGGCAGAGCTTCCTATACAGTTCTTCTAAGAGATTCATCTTACACAGTTACACAAAAAATGTTGAAAGTAAAAATATGTTCAAAAAACATAATATGCAATTCTTAAAGTATTATAGTATCAGATGGAACAGATTTGAATGAAAAAAGTACTATTGGAGAAAAAGAGGAGGATTTTCATAATATGAAAACAGTCCTGCTTCCTGAATTTAAATGTACAATTAAATGGAACAAACAATACACTCATAAAATACAAAGGAAAAAAATGATGACACTAAAATGAGAACTATACAATCCTCAAAAATAAGAGACTATTTTCAGACACTGTTCTCAAAAACTGATAATGAAAATTCAGAAAAAATTCAGTAAGGATATAAGAGATTTGAACAATAGCATGGGCAGAACTGGCACAATGGCTGTATAGTTAACAGAAAATTTATCAGTAGTAGAAAAAACATTATATACATACACAAGCGACTTTTACTGTAATATACTATAGATAGATAGTGAAGTTGCTCAGTCGTGTCCGACTCTTTGCAACCCAATGGACTGTAAGCCCACCAGGCTCCTCCCTCCGTGGGATTTTCCAGCAAGAATACTGAAGTGGGTTGCCATTTCCTTCTCCAGGGGATCTTCCCGACCCAGGGATTGAACCTAGGTCTCCCACATTGTAGGCAGACGCTTTAACCTCTGAGCCACCAGGGAACTAATATACTATAGTCTAAACATGAAAACAAGTTTTATTGAAAGTAAATGGATGAAAATTTATGTATAGAACATATTCTCTGAGAACAAAGNTTGAACCTAGGTCTCCCACATTGTAGGCAGACGCTTTAACCTCTGAGCCACCAGGGAACTAATATACTATAGTCTAAACATGAAAACAAGTTTTATTGAAAGTAAATGGATGAAAATTTATGTATAGAACATATTCTCTGAGAACAAAGGAATTAATATATAGATTCAAAAATATTTCTAGAGTATGATCATATGCTTGGAAATTTAAGAACAATACAATTGCAAATAAGTCAATGGTCAAAAAAGAAAATGGAAATAAATTTTGTTGCTAGTCTGCCAAACACTTTGGTGGAAAGGAAGAAACAAATGAACAAACAGATGGCTGTAAACAATTATAATAACCTGGGTGATTTGAAAATATCAGAAATTTATTTCTCACAGCTTTGGAGGCTGGGAAATCCACTGGATGACACTGGCACTTCGCAGTGTCTGCTGAGAGTTTGCTTCCTCCAGTACAGGGCTATCTCGTCACTGCAGCATCGCATGGTAGAAGGGACTAGCTAGCTAGTCTGGCGTCTCTTTAATAAGAAATTTAATTTCACAGGCAGAGCCCCATTGGCCGAGCCTCTTGACCTACTCACCTTCCAAAGGCCCCACCTCTAAACACTTCACCATGCGGGTGATGATTTCAACATAGGAATTTTGGGAAACATTCAGACCACAGCATACCTCCTGCCTCCACACCCCACCAAGTGGTAATTTCTACATTTGTCACAACTGATGAGCCTACATTTACTCATCAGTATCACTCANGGGGGGGCTCCACTGGTGCCCGTTCCTGGAGTGTAGGGGCGGGGGGCTCCACCAGTGCCCATTCCTGGAGTGTAGGGGCCGGGGCTCCACCAGTGCTGGTCCCCAGAGTGTAGGTGGGCTGTGGAACATCTCTGAGTTTCGGCCTTACACTGAGGTCGGTAATGTACGTTTCAGAAGATTTTCCTAAGAATGAGGGAAGATGTACATACAATGCCTGTGAGCGGAGCTCAGGAAATGGTGCTGCCTCCTCCTCTCACCACGCGAAGGATCTGCAAACCTGTGCCCAACCCTTGACAATGCCAGCTAAAGACGAGCACTTGCCGTCTGCCTCTACAAGGGTTAGGTCACTGGCCACTGGCTTTGCTGACTTTCAACACACCCTGAAAGGAGTTCAAGGAGGAAATCAGGAGGGAGGCCTTCTGTGCTCTGGGAAAAACGGGCAAAACACGTCTTTAGATAGTTAGATATTTTCTCAGGAGGAGGAGATTTTATGAGCTTGATTTCTTACATCTTCTCATATCTCGAAGGGCACGAAAATCACTGACCGCAATATCTGCTCCTGATGATGAACCACAAGCGTCTGCCAAACGTGCGCTTGACTGCGCACACCCTCTTCACTAAACTGATGGGTGGTGCCGCCTCCTGCCCGCTTCCGACAGCTCCTTGGAGCTAGCTATCGAGGTGCTGCCTCCCAGGCTCTCGCCCTCACTTTGCCCCAAATAGAACTTAACGCACAACTCTCATCTTGTGCTTCCCGCTGCCACCCACCGAGTCAACAAAAAGCTTTAGCTCCTCTGTCTCTCCAGCGATGCTGGGTCCCTTCACTGTCCCCTTTTCCAGAGAAGGCGACGGGCCTCCCCAGGACCCCACAGCCAGGAAGGGCCGGGCGTGGATTTGAACTGAGGCTGTGCGGGCCCGGAGTGTGAGCTCTTTGCTTCTTCGGGAGCTTGTGTAGGCGAGGGGCCCTGGTGAGCTGTGAGCTTGTCCCCTGCCCCCTGCCCCCTGCTGAAAGGACCGGAGGAGGGACGCAGGAGGCAGCAGAGGGCAGAAGGCAGACTCGCAATGAAGGAAGGCAGCGCTGGGCCCCCGGCGCCTCGGGGAGGGGGTCCCAGGGCCAGAGGGGAAGGGGCGGGAGGATGAGAAAGGAGAGCCGCAGATGGAACGTGCCCTGGAGGAGGAGGCCTGCGCCCCACAGACCCTGAGTCTGAAGCTGCACCAGTGTCAGAACTCAAGCTGTTCCAAGAGCTGACTTTGATACATAAGAGATGAGGTCTGGAAACTTCCAGGAGAGGCAAACGGCTGTCCCAACGTGGCAGCTTCTGGGTTATTTCCCTTGGCATACCATGCTTTGTAGAGGGTCCAAACTCATCATCACTCGTTGGTGACGGTTCCAAAGAGGGCACCAAGTATAGAAGTGACTTTGAACCCGGGCACTCCAACTGTTCTGTGAAAGAGCTGTTCCATAGTTACAGACTCTTTACCAGAGAAACGGCATGAGGTCACTTGGGACAGAAATATAGTCTGATTTGTTCCAGAATAAAGCAACTTTTAGGTGTCTCAGGCAACGGGAGAATTGAAGACTCTGTCTTTACGTCCGGATAATTCTCATGCATCTGAACGATCTTCCCAAAGAAGGCTGTCAATCACTTTATTGCAGAGGAAATATAAGAGTCNTATATATATATATAAGATTTGTAAATGATTTTTACCTAAGTTCAGGACACTTAGGCCTTAACAGCTTTGGTTGATGTCTTCTTTTTGATTCACCTTAGTACTTGATAGGCACATTTGAATTTTCACACATTGATGTTCATGGAGTCATTCAATATATATGTGTTGTTTTGCCACAGGAATATTTAAGTTCACAGGCATACTAACAAAATCTATTATGGCAGAATTTGGACTTGATAGCAACTGAAGGTAAACTAATGCATTGATTGATAGTATCATCATAACTGTCTCCTCAAAAAAAGAAATTTCAGGGTACTGAGATTGCTGGGTCATATGGTAGTTTTATTCCTAGTTTTTAAATGAATCTTCGTATTGTTCTCCATAGTGGCTATATCAATTTACATCCCACCAACAGAACAAGAGGGTTCCCTTTTCTCCACATCCTCCCCAGCATTTACTGTTTGTAGATTTTTTGATGATGGCCATTCTGAGCAGTGTGAAGTGACTTCATTGTAATTCTGATTTGCATTTCTCTAATAAAATCACTGCAGATGGAGATTTCAGCCATGAAATTAATAGATGCTTACTCCTTGGAAGAAAAGTTATGACCAACCTAGATAGCATATTGAANGTGAAGAGGAGCTAAAAAGCCTCTTGATGACAGTGAAAGAGGAGAGTGAAAAAGTTGGCTTAAAGCTCAACATTCAGAAAACGAAGATCATGGCATCCGGTCCCATCACTTCATGGGAAATAGATGAGCAGACAGTGGAAACAGTGTCAGACTTTATTTTGGGGGGGCTCCAAAATCACTGCAGATGGTGACTGCAGCCATGAAATTAAAAGATGCTTACTCCTTGGAAGGAAAGTTATGACCAACCTAGATAGCATATTCAAAAGCAGAGACATTACTTTGCCAACAAATGTCCACCTAGTCAAGGTTATGGTTTTTCCAGTGGTCATGTATGGATGCAAGGGTTGGACTGTGAAAAAAGCTGAACACTGAAGAATTGATGCTTTTGAACTGTGGTGTTGGAGAAGACTCTTAAGAGTCCCTTGGACTGCAAGGAGATCCAACCAGTCCATTCTAAAGGAGATCAGCCCTGGGTGTTCTTTGGAAAGCTGAAACTCCAGTACTTTGGCCACCTCATGTGAAGAGTTGACTCATTGGAAAAGACTCTGATGCTGGGAGGGATTGGGGGCAGGAGGAGAAGGGGACGACAGAGGATGAGATGGCTGAATGGCATCACCGACTCGATGGACGTGAGTTTGAGTGAACTCCGGGAGATGGTGATGGACAGGGAGGCCTGGCGTGCTGTGATTCATGGGGTCACAAGGAGTTGGGCATGACTGCGTGACTGAACTGAATTGAGTTGAATAATGAGTGATGTTGAGCATCCTTTCATGTGTTTTTTAGCAATCTGTATGAAGTAAGTCAGAAAGAGATAAACAAATAATGTAT
Source organism: Neotragus pygmaeus (assembly GCA_006410875.1). Classification (NCBI taxonomy): domain Eukaryota; kingdom Metazoa; phylum Chordata; class Mammalia; order Artiodactyla; family Bovidae; genus Neotragus; species Neotragus pygmaeus. The sequence goes on along the minus strand of SJYV01005869.1, from coordinate 308,475 downwards.
ATTAATGCATACATATGGAATCTAGAAAAATGACTGATGAACCTATATTCAAGGCAGGAATAGAGACAGAGAAGTAGAGCACCATCTTAGGGACAGAGCAGGAGAAGAAAAGGGTGGGGCAAATTGACAGAGAAGCACTGAAATGCATACATTCCCATGCGTAAAATAGGTAGCTAGTGGGAAGTTGCTGCATAGCACAAGGAGCTCAGCCTGGTGCTCTGTGACAACCTAGATGGATTGGATAAGCGTGGGTTGGCATGAAGGTTCAAGAGGGAGAGGACAGATATATCCTTGTGGCTGATTCATATCATTGTATGGCAGAAGCCAACACAACATTGTAAAGCAATTATCTTCAAATTAAAAATTATTTTTAAAAAATATATAAAAAGAGTATAGTCACCTACTTAATGAAAAGTTTTTGGCTTATAAATCTAGGCAAGCTTGACTAGTAATTAAGTGGGCCAGGGAAACCGTGAATATCTTTCACACTAAGAAAATAAATAATTTATCATTTTTTATTACAAAAGAAGATGCCCTAAAACACGTGGGACATTGATTTTGATGAAATCAAATTCCATGCTTAAGAGAATGGCTGACTCTTTTTACCTATTCATCATTTTTTTATTTTTTAATGCTTCACCAAGCAAAAATTAGTATCCAGAGATTTACAAGGGTCTAATGGCCTAATTTTCTCTCCAGATACTTAGATTATAGCATGTAGAATTAAGTTACTAGGAACACAAGAAAGCCATTACTTGGAACAGACTTCTGGGGTTGAGACATCAACGCTGCCTTAACAACTACTCAAAACAAAACTACTACTTGTTATTGAGTTTTAGTCCAAAGGGCTTCATTTTGCAAAGACATCAAGTCATCTGAAAGTCAAGGATAGGTATCATGCCACAAGTACTGTAGAGAAATATTTGAATAGGGAAACCCAATAGAGGCCACTGATGAGGTGAAAATGATGTGCTTTATAGCATACAGAGAGGGAAACAAAATAAAGTAGCACACTAATTCCTTTTTCATGGTGCCAAATATTGAGATTTCTAGGACTCTCCTGCTTTGTTGTTGTAGTAGGTCTAAACTCTATGATATTTTTTCCCTACCCTCCCCCACGCCCCTAAATTCACTGCTGAGAGTTTCAGAATTGAGTATGATATTATTTGAAAATGGAATGATACACCATGATGGAAAAAGTTAAAAGAAAGTCTACCCAGTGGACATATAGCTAAACAATGTGGAGGAACACTTAATAACACCGCCTTAGGGGGGTTTGGATATTTTTGACTTTGGGGCTTCACCAATGGCCCTGCAGTTCAGTTCAGTTCAGTCGTGTCTGACTCTTTGAAACCCCATGGACTGCAGCACACCAGGCCTCCCTATCTATCACCAACTCCTGGAGTTAACTCAAACTCATGTCCATTGAGTTGGTGATGCCATCCAATCATCTCATCCTCTGTCATCCCCTTCTCCTTCCACCTTCAATCTTTTCCAGCATGAGGGTCTTTTCAAATGAGTCAGTTCTTCATATTAAGGGGCCAAAGTATTGGAGTTTCAGCTTCAGCATCAATCCTTCCAAGGAACATTCAGGACTAATTTCCTGTAAGATGGACTGGTTGGATCTCCTTGTAGTCCAAGGCACTCTCAAGAGTCTTCTCCAACACCAAAAATGAAGGAATAATCTCTATTCATTTCCAAGTCAATCCATTCAGTATCACAGTAATCCAAGTCTATGCCCCGACCAGTAATGCTGAAGAAGCTGAAGTTGAATGGTTCTATGAAGACCTATTAAGACCTTCTAGAACTAACACCCAAAAAAGATGTCCTTTTCATTTTCAGGGCCTAGAAGGCAAAAGTAGGAAGTCAAGAAATACCTGGAGTAACAGGCAAATTTGACCTTGGAGTACAGAATGAAGCAGGGCAAAGGCTAATTGAGTTTTGCCAAGAGAACGCACTGGTCATAACAAACACCCTCTTCCAACAACACAAGAGAAGACTCTACATATGGACATGACTAGATGGTCAATACTGAAATCAGATTCATTATATTCTTTGCAGCCAAAGATGGAGAAGCTCTACACAGTCAGCAAAAACAAGACCCAGAGCTGACTGTGGCTCAGATCATGAACCCCTTATTGCCAAATTCAGACTTAAATTGAAGAAAGTAGAGAAAACCACTAGACCATTCAAGTATGACCTAAATCTAATCTCTTAGGATTATTCAGTGGAAGTGAGAAAAAGATTCATGGGATTAGATCTGATAGAGTGCCTGAAGAACTATGGACGGAGGTTCATGACATTGTACAGGAGGTAGCGATCAAGACCATCCCCAAGAAAAAGAAATGCATAAAGGGGAAATGGTTGTCAGCGGAGGCCTTAAAAATAGCTGTGAAAAGAAAAGAAGTGAAAAACAAAGGAGAAAAGGAAAGATATACCCACTTGAATGCAGAGTTCCAAAGAACAGCAAGGCCTTGCAGTAGACTGAGACAAATGAGTTCTACATATTTGAAGAACTAGAAAAGATACTTCTATGGATTATACAGAGAATCTCTGAGAATTTAGAGAAATAATTGGAGTGAGTCATACAGATGTGCATTAAAGACCCAGATGCTGACTCAGAAGATGATTTGAATGCTAAGGCACATTCCCTAGTCAGATTCCTAGAAGTAGCCATCTAAGTTTATGAAGTGAGTAGGTCTGTGAGCTTCCTGGCCATGCAGAGGTGTACAAATGATGATATATTCCTGTCACATGTAATAACGCCTCAAATGTAGACTAAAAGTACACCCAGTGCCAATGGAGAAGAAGTTAACCTGACTTGAGACAACACTTCATCAAAGAAAATATGCAGATGGCAAATAAGTATAGGGAACCATGTTCAAGATAATTATCCCTTAAGTAAATGCAAATTAAAACCAAGAAGAGATATCACTATACAACTACTGGAAGAGCTAAAATGAAAAATGCTGACGAAATGCTGACAAGGATACTGAACAAATGAGCCCCTATGTTGCTGGTAGGAATGCAAAATGGTACAAGCACTCTGTAAAAGAGATTGGAACTTTCTTAACAAGTTAAACTTATAGGTACTACACCACACAGCAATCTTAATTCCAGGTATTTGTCCTATATAAATGAAAATTTTTGTTTATACAAACACCTGTGCACAATTAATAGCAGCTCTATTTGTAATTACCAAAGATTGAGAATGATCTAGATGTCACTGAAGGGTGGATAGATAAACAAACAGTAGAATATCCACATAATGGAATGCTTCTTAGAACTTGAAAGGAACAAATGATTCCTACAGACAACATCTTGGATGATTTTCAAAAGCAATATGCTGAGTGAGTGATACTAGTATCAAAAGGTTACATACTATGCAATTCTACTAATATGATATTCTGGAAAAGACAAGGCTATAATGTTTGTTGCCAGGGGTAATATAATGATTCTGTGACCTGAGGATAGTGATGTTGGTTTCACAAATCTTTATACTTATATTAAAACTCATATACCTTACCCACCAAAGCAGATTCAGTTTTGTTTCCAAATCATATTAATCCCAGTAATCTTCTGAGCATTACTGTTGCTGATACTTGGCCTCTGATCACTAGTGCTGAATAAAAATGTGGAGAGAGAGAGAGAGATTTGGGTGAAGTAGAAAAGTGTAGCTTTTATTGCTTTACCAGACAAAGGGGCTCATGCCCTCAGGACTGTGTGACCCACCCTGTGGGCGTAGCAAGGAGTTTTATACTGTTCAAGGAGCAGGGTGTGATGAGCTCATGGCTGATTCTTGGATTGGTTGGCACCAGGGTGAGGTTTCCAGCATAATCGTCTTCTGGCTTCAGCTAGTCTAGGGTCTCTGTTCTTGGGGTCAGGAGTTTTCATCCGGAGGAGGGTCTGCTGCTTGTAAAAACAACTTAGGAATGTGTGTCAGGCCTTTAACTGTGTCCTTCAGGGAATTGTGAGTTTAGTGATTCTGCTATGTGCAGATTTATAGTTTAAATTGTTACTAGTTCCCAAGCCCAACAGCTATTCTTTGTCTCTACATCTTCACATTTCCCAAATATTAACCCTGGCAAATATTTTGTAGCATTCTCTTTTCTAACATAATCTTCTTCAGTTAATGTAATGACTTCGCAGAAGATACTTTTTCTAGTCCCTCACCACCCTGATTATTCTAACCTTGAACATACTAGTTTATCAGTGTTGCTTCTTTGTGTGCTACACATGTGCTGCCTGTGCTTTGTCACTCAGCCGGCTCTGACTCTTTGCGACCCCATGGACTGTCATCTGCCAGGCTCCTCTTGTCAGTTGAGCTCTCCAGGCAAGAGTACTGGAGTGGGTTGCCATGCCCTCCTCCAGGAGATCTTCCCAACCCAGGGATCAAATTCAGGTCTCCCACAATGCAGGCGGATTCTTCATTGTCTGAGCCACCAGGGAAGCCC
>SJYV01005869.1:288711-299786 GCA_006410875.1 Neotragus pygmaeus | reverse complement strand
AAAAAAAAAAAAGAATAAAAATCATTAAACATAAATTATTACAATTTTATAAATTATTATGTTATAACTTACTAAGATAAGGATCTTAGTTTATCTACTTACCTCAGAAAATTCATGTTTGTCATAGTATTATATTTGGATTTCATACCTTTTTATGTGTACTTAGGTTTATACTTATTTAGAGTTGACCAAATAAATAATTCTGACTTCATAATAACTGAATTAGAATTTGAGATAATTTCATGTTCATATTTTGCTTAAGACAGCTGTAAATAACTGTTATTTTGAACGTATCATCTTCTAAATATTAGCCTCTTTCTGTTCACTATCCTCTGTAGTTTCTCTAAAATAACAATATCTTAAATATTACAGACCAGTGACCACTGGTATAGTAGGCATAGTTTTTTTTTTTTTTGACTCATAGCTAAACAGAATACATTTATAGATATTAAAGATGAATAATGCCTGTAAAAAATGAGCTACAAATAGTATGTCATCAGAAACTTTTGTTTGAGAAATAAACATGCATGAATAATTCCATTTTAGCTAGTCAACCTTAATTAAAATGAGTCTTCTCTCAAGCTAATTTTTATCATGTTTGCTAAGTAAATGGCAGCATATTTAGCTGCAGTTTGGATTACTAATAAATTGATAACATTCTCCTCTATAATTGAGGTTTGGATTATCTAGTAACTGTTACCTAAATAAATTAATAGTCCTAATTTGTTAAATGGACTTAGAATGGAAGCATTTTTAACATATCTGTTGGCAGGGAGATTTAGATAAATTTACAACATCTTTAGAAAATTAAAAGAAAATAAAATCTACCTATAATTAAGAAGTAAAAAACAACAAAAATGTGTTAAAGCATAAATACTTGCTTACGTTGATAGGAATACATAATCTTCATGGTTTAGTGGAATAGTTCATTTTGTTGGAATGATGAAAATGCAATGGTAGGTTAAGTTCCTGTGAGAAAATACACTCCTCTGGACAATCAATCATTTCATTATATCAGTCACCACTTCTGATTCCTGAAATACACACACATACATCTCACAAGAATCAAATTGAAGGTTACAACAGAGTATGTATAAAAATGGAAATCAAAATATCCTACTTAGTGAAATATATCCGTGTAATCCAGACTATTGACATCCTCTGACATGTAAACAAACTGTATGGTCTGAATGTTTGTTTCTTCACCCAAATTCATACACTGAAGCCTTAACCTCAGAAGATTATGGGATTAGGAGGGGTATTATTCATATATGGGATAATGTTCTTACAAAAGAGATCACATGGAGATCTCCGGCCCTTTCTCACATGTGAGGACACAGTGAGAAGGAACCTCCCATGAACCAGGAAAAAAGCCCTTACCGGACAATACCATGCTAGTGCCATGATCTTGGATTCCTCAGCCTCCAGAAGAGTAAGATGTAAATTTCCGTGGCATTTTGTTATGATGGTCCCCAATAGACTAAGAAATATACGCTCTGCAAGTCTAGATAATGAAGTTTATTCTAGTCACATAGCAGAATAAAAAATAACATTAGAATGTGGAAAATTAACATCTATTGAAAATTTAATATTATTTCAAAACAATACTTTCCTAACTTTTTATTCTGAATTGTTAAGAATGTGTGTGTCTGTGTATACATAAATTGTGTTAAAATATATCCCCTGAAATCACAGTAGACCTTCTGTGTTAAAGTAACTAGCAGATATCTTTCAAAGTTCACATGTTGTGTAGCTATTATAGAAAAAGAAAATGCCAGGTAGTTACCAAAACTTAAAAATACAAGATGAACTTCTGCCTTTATGTAGTCAGCATAGCTGGCTTCTGACCTGGATTTTATTAATAGCTTTAAGGATCTGGATAAATTATTTAATCTAAAAGATCAGATTTCACACTATAAATTTAAGATGTTTCAGTAATTTTTGCAGTACCTTGCAACTCTAAAATCCTCCATTTTATAGTATAAAATTATACTTGTGTGATAGTTAACTGTCTTAATTTAATCCATGGACTATGGAAAATCACTGTTCTTAAAATTCCTTATTGACTATATTCTTAGATATTGATTATATTTTAGATACAAAGATAAGAACTCTTAAAATTTACCATAAATGATTCCTCAAATATATTATTATGATGAATCAAAGAGCTTATTCAAGGGTTTAGATCTGGTAGACAGAGTGCCTGAAGAACTATGGATAGAGGTTCGTGACACTGTACAGGAGTCAGTGATCTAGACCAGACCCAAGAAAAAGAAATGAAAAAAAGCAAAATGGTTGTCTGAGAAGGGCTTACAAATATTTGTGATAAGAGAACCAACCGAAAGGCAAAGGAGAAATGGAAAGATATAACCATTTGAATACAGAGATCAAAAGAATAGCAAGGACAGATAAGAGAGACTTCCTCAGCAATCAATGCAAAGAAATAAAGAAAACAATAGAATGGGAAACAGTAGAGATCTCTTCAAGAAGATTAGAGATACCAAGGGAATGTTTCATGCAAAGATGGGCTCAGTAAAGGACAAAAATGGTATGGACCTGACAGAAGCAGAAGATTTTCAGAAGAGATGGCAAGAATACACAGAAGAATTACACACAAAAAAGATCTTCAAGGACCAGATAATCATGATGATGTTATCACTCACCTAGAGCCAGACATCCTGGAATGTGAAGTCAAGTGGGCCTTAGGAAGGCTCACTCTGAACAAAGCTAGTGGAGATGATGGAATTCCAGCTGAGCTATTTCAAATCCTCAAAGATGATGCTGTGAAAGTGCTGCACTCAATATGCCAGAAAATTTGGAAAACACAGCAATGGCTACAGGACTGGAAAAGGTCAGTTTTCATTCCAATGAAAGGCATCCCAAAGAATGCCTTTCTTTCCATCCAAAGAAAGACAAGGCCAAAGAATGCTCAAACTACTGCATAGTTGCACTCATCTCACAGGCTATCAAAGCAATGCTCAAAATTCTCCAAGCCAGGTTTCAACAGTACCTGAAATGAGAAATTCCAGATGTTCAAATTGGATTTACAAAAGGCAGAGGAACCAGAGATCAAATTGCCAACGTCTGTTGGATCATCGAAAAAGTGAGAGAGTTCCAGAAAAATATCTACTTCTCCTTTATTGACTATGGCAAGGCCTTTGACTGTGTGGATCACAACAAGCTGTGGAAAAATCTTCAAGAGATGGGAAGTCCAGAAAACCTGACTTACCTACTGTCAGAAATCTGTATGCAGGTCAAGAAGCAACAGTTAGAACTGGAATGGAACAACAGATGGGTTCCAAATCGGGAAAGGAGTATGTCAAGGCTGTATATTGTCACTCTGCTTATTTGCAGAGTACCTCATGAGAAACGCTGGGCTCGATGAAATACAAGCTGGAATCAAGATTGCCAGGAGAAATATCAATAACCTCAGATATGCAGATGAAACCCCACTTCTGGCAGGAAGTGAAGAAGAACTAAGGAGCCTCTTGATGAAAGTGAAAGAGGAGAGTGAAAAAGTTGGCTTAAAAATCAGCATTCAGAAAACTAAGGTCATGGCATCTGGTCCCATATCTTCATGGCATATAGATGGGGAAACAATGGAAATCGTGAGAGACTATTTTTCTGGGCTCCAAAATCATTGCAGTTGGTGATTGCAGCCATGAAATTAAAAGACACTTGCTCCTTGGAAGAAAAGTTATGACCAACCCAGACAGCATATTAAAAAGTAGAGGCATTACTTTGCAAAGAAAAGCCTATCTAGTCAAAGCTATGGTTTTTCCAGTAGTCATGTATGGGTGTGAGATTTGGACTATAAAGAAAGCTGAGTGCCGAAGAACTGATGCTTTTGAACTGTGGTGTTGGTAAAGACTCTTGAGAGTCCCTTGGACTGCAAGGAGATCCAACCAATCCATCCTAAAGGAAATCAGTCCTGAATATTTATTGTAGGGACTGATGCTGAAGCTGAAACTCCAATACTTTGGCCATCTGATGCTAAGAACTGATTCATTTGAAAAGACCCTGATTCTGGAAAATATTGAGGGCAGGAGGAGAAGGGGACGACAGAGGATGAGATGGTTGGATGGCATCACCGATTCTATGGGCATGAGTTTTCATAAACCCTGGGAGTTGATGATGTGCTGCAGGTAATCCTGGCGTGCTGCAGTCCATGGCATCACAAAGAGTGGGGCACGACTGAGCGACTGAACTGAACTGAAAGGGAGATAACTCAGATTTTCTCAAATTCTTTAGAAAGATTGAGTATGTAAAATTCAAATATTTTCTTTTATTTGAAACCCTTTCTTCATCCACTGATTCTTATGCTCTCTTAATGTCTTCTAGGAATTGTAAGGTTAAAAAAAACAAAAGTGAGAGTTTTACTTCTTCTTTTCCAATTTGGATTCCTTTCATTTCTTTTTCTGCTCTGATTGCTGTGGCCAAACTTCCAAAACTATGTTGAATAGTAGTGGTGAAAGTGGGCACCCTTGTCTTGTTCCTGACTTTAGGGGAAATGCTTTTAAGTTTTCACCATTGAGGATAATGTTTGCTGTGGGTTTGTCATATATAACTTTTATTATGTTGAGGTCTGTTCCTTTTATTCCTGCTTTCTGGAGAGTTTTTATCATAAATGGATGTTGAATTTTGTCAAAGGCTTTCTCTGCATCTTTTGAGATGATCATATGGCTTTTATTTTTCAGTTTGTTAATATGGTGTATTACATTGATTGATTTGCGGATATTGAAGAATCCTTGCATCCCNTTCTTCAAAACCATCAATTCTTCAGCATTCAGCTTTCTTTATGGACCAACTGTCCAATCCATACATGACTACTGGCAAAACCATAGCCTTGACTAAACAGACCTTTGTCAACAAAGTAATGTCTCTGCTTTTTAATATGCTGTTTAGGTTGGTCATAGCTTTTCTTCCAAGGAGTACACATCTTTTAACTTCATGGCTTCAGTCACCATTTTTTTGCAACCCCCAAAAATAAAGTCTGTCACTGTTTACATTGTTTCCCCATCTATTCACCATGAAGTAATGGGGCCAGATACCATGATCTTAGTTTTTTGAAGTTGAGTTTTAAGCCGGCTTTTTCTCTATCCTCTTTCACTTTCATCAAGAGGCTCTTTAGTTTTTCGTTTTCTGTCATAAGTGTAATATCATCTGCGTATCTGAATTTATTGATATTTATGATTCCAGCTTGTGCTTTATCCAGCCCTGCATTTCCCATAATGTACTTCCCATAATGTACTCTACATAAAAGTTAAATAAGCAGGGTGACAATATACAGCCTTGATGTACTCCTTTCCAAGTTAGGAACCAGTCCATTGTTGAATGTCAGGTTCTAACTGTTGCTTCCTGCCCTGCATACAGATTTCTCAAGAGGCAGGTCGGGTGCTCTGATATTCCCATCTCGTGAAGAATTTTCCATTTTTTTGTGATCCACACACTCAAAAGACATTGGCATAGTCAATAAAGCAGAAGTAGATGTTTTTCTGGAACTTTCGTGCTTTTTGATGATCCAGCAGATGTTCGCAATTTGAACTCTGGTTCCTCTGCCTTTTCTAAATCCAGCTTGAACATCTGGAACTTCTTGTTTCAGGTACTGTTGAAGCCTTGCTTGGAGAATTTTGAGCATTACTTTGCTAGCGTGTGAGATGAGTGCAATCTTGTAGTAGTTTGAGCATTCTTTGGCATTGCCTTTCTTTGGGATTGGAATGAAAACTGACTTTTTCTGGTCCTGTGGCCACTGCTGAGTTTTCCAAATTTGCTGGCATGTTGAGTGCAGCACTTTCACAGCATCATCTTTTAGGACTTGAAATAGCTCAACTGAAATTCCTCACATCCACTAGCTTTCTTTGTATTCATATTTCCTACGGCCTATTTGACTTAGGATTCCGAGAATGTCTGGTTCTAGGTGAGTGATCACACTATCATGGTTATCTGCGTCATTAAAATCTTTTTTTTGTACAGTTCTTCTGTGTATTCTTGCCACCTCTTCTTAATATCTTCTGCTTCTGTTAGGTCCATAAATTTCTGTCTTTTATTGGGCCCATATTTTCCTGAAATGTTCCCTTGGCATTTCAACTTTTCTTGAAGAAATCTCTAGTATTTCCCATTCTGTTGTTTTCCTGTATTTCTTTGCATTGATCACCGAGTAAGGTTTTCTTCTCTCTCCTTGCTATTCTTTGGAACTCAGCTAAAATGGAATTGTCAGCTGGGAGTTCTCAGATGGGTATATGTTTCTTTTTCTCCTTTGCCTTTAGCATCTCTTCTTTTCTCAGCTATTTGTAAGGCCTCCTCAGCAACCATTTTGTCTTTTTACATTTCTTCTTCTTGGGGATGGTCTTGATCACTGCCTCCTGTACAATGTCACAAATCTCTGTCCATAGTTCTTCAGGCACTTTTTCTATCAGATCTAATCTCTTGAGTCTATTTATCACTTCCACTGTATAATCATAAGGGTTTTGATTTATGTCACACTTGATCAATTTTGTAACTAACTGTGGCTCAGATCATGACCTCCTCAGGCTTAAATTAAAGAAAGTAGGGAAGAGCACCAGATTATTCAGGTATTTACAGATATAAATCTCTCCAAAGAGATGATAAGGCTTTGCTGGTGGCTCAGTGTTAAAGAATCCACTTGCTAATGCAGAAGACACAGGTTCAGTCCCTAGGTTGAGAAGATCCCCTGGAGAAGAAAATGGTAACCCATTGCACTATTCTTGCCTGCAAAATGCCATAGACAGAGGACCTGGTGGGCCACAGTCCATGGGCTGCAAAAGAGTAGAGTACAACTTGGTGACAACAAAACAACAAAGAGATGATAAGGTTAAAATGAGGTCGTGAAGTGGACCTAATCCAATATCACTGGTGTCCTAATGAGACTAGAAACTTAGCACACAAACGTGTGCAGAGGGAAGACCGTGTGAAGACTCAGGGAGAAGACAGCCACCTCAACACGAGGAAGAATGGTCTTCGAAGAACTCAGCACTGCTGACTGCTTGATCTCAGACTTCTAGCTTCCAGAATTGCAAGAAAGTAAGCTTTTGTTGTCAGTATTTCTGCCACCCAATCTGCAGTAAATTTTTGTTACAACAGCCCTAAAATGCTAATACAGATTGCAAAAAGCGTTTTGATAAATCAAGTAAAAAGATAACTGCCATGTTAGTAATAAACTGCCCTAGATCCATTTCTGTCCTTGATATAAATCTGCTAAAATGGAATTGTCAGCTGGGAGTTCTCAATTCTAGGCCCAATTTTTACATAAAGTTCTAATTCATATTAACTGTTTGTTAAAGGAACATGCACATAAAATATACAGCAATTATGCAAGACGTGAACATTCTTTGGCCTTAAGTTCCAATTTTCAGATCATTATATACTTCTGAATATTTCTTTCCAGTCTTTATATTTGCATGTTATCAACTTCTTTTATATTATCTTTTAGGTCATTCTGTATTTTCATGTAGAGATTGTCTTATTGAAAGTGACACTATCATTTGTGGAAAAATATAGAATTACTATTTCTAAAATTCATAATTTGATGTTTATAAAATAAAAATATTTTTCTTTTAAAATTTTATATATTTATGAGTAAAGTACATTTTATTTTTTAAATAGTAAGGGAAGATGAAGAATTGAAAGGCAAATGGCATACAAACTGTAATAAGACTGAAGATAATAGCAGCACTAGTTATTATATAGAAGAAGAGAAATCATAGAAGCATAAAATCATTGAATCACATGAATTTTAGTCTATAACTTTTCTGACTTCCTGAATCCCATTTGATATTATTTTATCCTCCAGTTCAGGAGATATCAGTGAAACAAAGCCTTTGTAAAAGCCTGGAGTTTTAAAGTCATGTTGCTGAAGCACGGGTTATACATGCATTAAATTAATTTAATTTTTTACTTGTTTTCCCATAAATAAATTTCTGCTCCAGGGACACTAGTCAGTACCCTGTCTATAGAATTCTATACATATTGCCAACACAACACTTCATCTAAGTCAAAATGCTCCCCACTTGCTCTGTCAGCTGCATAAATCCTACTTAACGTTCGAGGCTCTGCTAAATTCTTGTTTCTTCCAGAAGCTACCCCAGATGGTATGGAGAACATGTAAGATTTTCACTCCTCTGACCATCAAGCCTCCAGAGTCTCTAATGCATAAAGCAGTGCCAGATGGCTTCATTTGTCATGGAACTTCACCCATGAGCTTTTAAGTAGTCCTGAGAGAGATGAAAAATGTCTTTAAAAGAATACATTTTGTGATACCTCAGAGTGATGTCAGCAAAATGAAGGGGTAGGCAGCTCCGAGCTCTCAACCATTCACAGAAACATTGAAAAACAAATGTAAACTGTCAAAACAAGCTTTGTCAAAACTCTGGAAAATAGTTAAAGGGTGTTTTTACTGCTTTTACCAAACAAGTCCCTGGTGCAGCAGCGATCTTAAAGGGGCAGCAACCCATGGTTCTAGTGTGGGTTCTTGGTCTCCAGTTCCAGAGAAAGAAGAGCAGACCCCATTCGCAAGTTATTGTGTCAGTCTGTTCTGATTGATCTGGAGGGATACCTGAACGAATGACAGGCAGTGTTTGTCTGTTTTGTAGAACTCCGAACTCAGACTGAAAAAGTAACATGCATTGCTCCACAGATTAATGGACTAACAACAGGTTAATGGAGCTAACAACAGATTAATGGAACGGAAGATATAAGTATTACATGATATCACTTACATACAGATTATAAAAAGCCAAATTCAGAGTTAATGGAGAGTATAATGGTGGTTACCAGGGGCTGGGAGGTGGGGGAAATGGGAAGCTGTTGCTCCAAGAGCACATACTTACAGTTACAAAATAAGTAAGTTTGGGGGATCTAATATGCATGGTGATTATAGTCAACAATATTGTACTACACACCTGGAAGTATTTATGATAGCAGATTGTAACTGTCTTCACCAAAAAAAAAAAATAATAATTTTCACACTTTTTAAACTTAAAAGTTGTTTTGCTGTGGATGTGTTATATCACATATATATGATCACAATAGAATTTTCTCTGATCACAATGGAGTGAAACTAAAAATCAAAAACAAAAGGAAACTGGAAAATGCACACATAAGTAGATACTAAACAATGTATTCTTAAACAACCAATGTGTCAATGAAGACACTTTGAAACTCATTCTATCAGGTTAGCAATCCTGACAATAAAACAAAACTAAAAAAGTCACAAGAAAAAAAAGTCACAGGATAATATCCCTTGTGGATATAGCTGCAAAATTATCATCAAAATATTAGCAAATCAAATCCAAAAGCAATTAAAAAGATCATACATCATGATCAAGTGAGATTTATCACAGGAAAGCAAGAGTAGCTCAATATAAGAAAATCAACATATGTGATACATCATATAAATAGAACAAAGAAAAATTATCATCTTAATTGATGTAGAATAGAATATTTGATAAAATATAATATTTTATGACAAAAAACTCAGAAAACTTGGACTATAAAGGAAATACCTGAACATGATAATAAGCATTCATGAAAATTCATACTTAACATTATGCTCAATGGAGAAAGACTGAATGTTTTTTCCCAGATATCAAGAATAAGAACAAGATGCTGCTTTCACCATTGCTGTTTGACATTACACTGGGAATTCTCATCTGAGCAGGAGACAAGAAAAATAAAAAATTTAAAAAGTAAATTATCTGTATTCACAGATAACATAATCTACATACAGACAATTACAAAGAATACAAAAGGAAGGTGCTTGAGTTTCATGGTAAAGATCAGCACACAAATATCAGCTGTGTTTTTCTAAAGCAGCAATGACAATTTGAAGACTAAATTATAAAAGCACTTAGGTTTACAATAGCATTTATAAAATACAATGCAAAAATACTCAGGAATTAATTTAACCAAGGGAATAAAAAACTTGTATACTAAAAATTACAAAGCATGGCTGAAAAAAAAATAAAGAAAACCAAAATAAATGGAAAGATATTCTATGTTCATTGATAGGAATCTTAATTTCATTAAGATATTAATGCTGAAGCTGAAGATCCATACTTCCATGACCTGATGGGAACAGCTGACCCATTAGAAAAGACCCTGATTAGAAAACACTGAAGGCAGGAAGAGAAGGGAATGACAGAGGTTGAGATGGTTGGAAGGCATCATCAACTCAATGGATATAGGTTTGAGCAATCTCCATGAGTTGGTGATGGACAGGGAAACCTGACGTGCTGCAGTCCATGGGAGTGCAAAGAGTCAGACATGACTGAAAGACTGAACTGACAGAACTACTCAAAATATGCTACTGGTTCAACACATACCCAATCAAAATTTCAACAGTTTTTTTTGCAGAAATAGAAAAGCTATTTTCTATTGAGCTATACTCAGATGTATAAGAAATTGCAAGGAGCTCCGTATAGCCAAAATAATCTTGAAAAACAAGAACAAAGTTTGAGGACACATACATTCCAATTTTAAAATTTATTACAAAGTTACTGTAATCAAAACTGTGTTACTGTCATGAAGATGATTGTATTCAGTTCAGTTCAGTCGCTCAGTCGTGTCTGACTCTCTGCGACCCCATGAATCACAGCACGCCAGGCCTCCCTGTTCATCAACATCTCTCAGAGTTCACTCAGACTCGCGTCCATCAAGTCCGTGATGCCATCCAGCCATCTCATCCTCGGTCATCCCCTTCTCCTCCTGCCCCCAATCATTCCCAGCATCAGAGTCTTTTCCAGTGAGTTAACTCTTTGCATGACGTGGCCAAAGTACTGGAGTTTCAGCTTCAGCGTCATTCCTTCCAAAGAAATCCCAGGGTGGATCTCCTTCAGAATGGATTGGTTGGATCTCCTTGCAGTCCAAGGGAATCTCAAGAGCCTTCTCCAACACCACAGTTCAAAAGCATCAATTTTTCAGCCCTCAGCTTTCTTCACAGTCCAACTCTCACATCCATACATGACCACTGAAAAAACCATAGCCTTAACTAGACGGACCTTTGTTGACAAAGTAATGTTTCTGCTTCTGAATATGCTATCTAGGTTGGTCATAACTTT
>SJYV01005869.1:269344-287051 GCA_006410875.1 Neotragus pygmaeus | reverse complement strand
ATTGATATTTCTCCCAGCAATCTTGATTCCAGCTTGTGTTTCTTCCAGTCCAGCATTTCTCATGATGTACTCTGCATATAGGTTAAATAAGCAGGGTGACAATATACATCCTTGACGTACTCCTTTTCCTATTTGGAACCAGTCTGTTGTTCCATGTCCAGTTCTAACTGTTGCTTCCTGACCTGCATACAGATTTCTCAAGAGGCAGGTTAGGTGGTCTGGTATTCCCATCTCTCTCAGAATTTTCCACAGTTTATTGTGATCCACACAGTCAAAGGATTTAGCCTAGTCAAGAAAGCAGAAATAGATGTTTTTCTGGAACTCTCTAAAAAGCTGATAGATTAGAACTGAGAGCCTAGAATTAAATCCATACATCTATAGTCAATTGATGTGTTACAATCTTCCAAGTCTATTTACTGGGGAAAGAAAACTTTCCAAGAGGAGATCTTGCCGGAAAACGAGATTTCCACAGGCAAAAAATAGAAGCTAGACCATTTATCTGAAAATTAATGAAGGACCTAAATATTGATATTTATCTGATTAGATCTGATAGAGTCTCTGAAGAACTATAAATTGAGGTTCGTGACATTGTACAGGAGGCAGTGATCAAAACCATCCCCAAGAAAAAGACATACACAAAGGCAAAATGGTTGTCTTAGGAGGCCTTACAAGTAGCTCAGGAAAGAAGAAAAGCAAAAGGCGAACGAGAAAAGGAAATATATACCCATTTGAATGCAGAGTTCCAAGAATAGCAAGGAGAGATGAGAGCCTTCCTCAGAGATCAAGGCAATTAAATAGGGGAAAACAAAAGAATGGGAAGGACTAGAGATATCTTCAAGAAAATTGGAGCTACAGAGGGAATATTTCATGCAAAGTTAGGCACAATAAAGAACAGAAATGCTGTGGACCTAACAGAAGCAGAAGATATTAAGAAGATGAGGCAAGACTACACAGAAGAACTATACAAAAAATATTAATGATGCAGATAAAAATGATGGTGTGATTGCTCACCTAGAGCCAGAAAACCAGGAATGGGAAATCAAGATGGCCTTAGGCAGCATCACTACAAACAAAGCTAGTGGAGGTGATGGAATTCCAGTTAAGTGATTTCAAATACTAAAAGATGATGCTGTGAGAGTGCTGCACTAGATATGTGAGCAAATTTGGAAAACACAACAGTGGTCAGTTAGTTCAGTTCAACTGCTCAGTCATGTCTGACTCTGCGACCCCATGGACTACAGCACACCAGGTTTCCGGGTCCATCACCAGTTCCCGGAGCTTGCTCAAACTCATGTCCATCGAGTTGCTCATGCTACCCAACTATCTCATCCTCTGTCATCCCCTTCTCCTGCCTTCAATCTTTCCCAGCATCAGGGTGTTTTTCAAAGAGTCAGTTGTTTGCATATTTTGGCCAAAGTATTGGAGTTTCAGCCTCAGCATCAGTCCTTTCAATGAACATTCAGGACTGATTTCATTTAGGATTGACTGGTTTGATCTCGCCATCCAAGGGACTCTCAAGAGTCTTCTCTAACACCACAGTTCAAAAGCATCTATTTTTCAGTGCTAAGCTTTCTCTATAGTCCAATTCTAATATCCATGCTTCCCTGGTGGTTCAGATGGTAAAGCATCTGCCTGTTATACAGGAGACCTGGGTTTGATCCCTGGGTCGGGGAGATTCCCTGGAGAAGAAAATGGTAACCCATGCCAGTACTCTTGCTTGGAAAATTCCATGGATGGAGGAGCCTGGTAGGCTGCAGTCCATGGGGTCGCAAAGAGTTGGACACGACTGAGCAACTTTACTGGTTCACTGATTCTCACACTATTGGAAAAACCATAGTCTTGACTAAATATACCTTTGTTGCAACAGTGGTCACAGGACTGGAAAAAGGTCAGGTTTCATTCCAATCCCAAAGAAAGACAATGCCAAACAATGTTCAAACTACTTCATGATTTCGCTCATCTCACATGCTAGCAAAGTAATGCTCAAAATTGTCCAAGCTAGGCTTCAACAGTACATGAAATGAGAAATTTCAGATGTTCAAGCTGGATTTAGAAAAGGTAGAGGAACCAAAGATCAAATTGCCAACATACACTGGATCATAGAAAAAGAAGAGAGTTCCAATAAAACATCTACTTTTGCTTTATTTAGTATGCTAAAGTCTTTGACTGTGTGGATCATAACAAACTGTGGAAAATTATTCAAGAGATGGGAATACCAGACCACCTGTCCTGCCTCCTGAGAAATCTGTATGCAGGTCAGGAAGCAACAGTTAGAACTGGAAATGGAACAATGGACTGCTTAAATATTGGGAAAGGAGTACGTCAAGGCTGTATACTGTTACCCAGCTTACTCAACTTTTTGCAGAGTATATCATGTGAAATGCCGGACTGGATGAAGCACAAGCTGGAATCAAAATTTAGGGAGAAATATCAGTAACATCAGATATGCAGATGATGCCACCCTTATGGCAGAATGTGAAGAAGAATTAAAGAGCCTCTTGATGAAAGTGAAAGAGGAGAGTGAAAAAGTTGGCTTAACTCAACATTCAGAAATCTAAGATCATGGCATCTGGTCCCATCACTTCATAGCAAATAGATGATGGTGAAACAATGGAAAAAGTTACAGACTTACTTTTTTGGGCTCCAAAATCACTGCAGATGATGACTTCAGCCAAAATTAAAAGACACTTGCCCCTTAGAATTGGTAAAGAATACGTCTGTAATGCAGGAGACTCCAGTTCAATTCCTAGGTCAGGAAGATACACTGGAGAAGGGATAGCCTACCCACTCCACTATTCTTGGGCTTCCCTTGTGGCTCAGCTGGTAAAGAATTCACCTGCAGTGCAGGAGACCTGGGTCAGTCCCTGGGTTGGGAAGAGCCCCTGGAGAAGGGAAAGGCTGCCCACTCCAATATTCTGGCCTGGAGAATTCCATGGACTATACAGTCCATGGGGTTGTACTTGACTTCACATTCCAGGATGTCTGGCTCTAGGTGAGTGATCACGGATCATAATTATCTGGTTTGTGAAGATCTTTTTTGTACAATTCTTCTGTGTATTCTTGCCACCTCTTTGTAATATCTTCTANGGACTATACAGTCCATGGGGTTGTACTTGACTTCACATTCCAGGATGTCTGGCTCTAGGTGAGTGATCACGGATCATAATTATCTGGTTTGTGAAGATCTTTTTTGTACAATTCTTCTGTGTATTCTTGCCACCTCTTCGTAATATCTTCTACTTCTGTTAGGCCCATGCCATTTCTGTCCTTTATTGAGCCCATCTTTGCATGAAATGTTCCCTTGGTATCTCTAATTTTCTTGAAGAGATCTCTAGTCTTTCCCATTCTACTGTTTCCCTCTATTTCTTTGTACTGATCACTGAGGAAGGCTCTCTTGTCTCTTCTTGCTATTCGTTGGTGCTCTGCCAACCAAGACAGCATATTAAAAACAGACATTACTTTGTCAATAAAGGTCCATCTAGTGAAAGCTATGGTTTTTCCAGTAGTCATGTATGGATGTGAGAGTTGGACTCTAAAGAAATCTGAATGCTGAAGAACTGATGCTTTTGAACTGTGGTGTTGGAGAAAGACTCTTGAGTGTTCCTTGGACTGCAAGGAGATCCAACAAGTTAATCCTAAAGGAAATCAGCCCTGAATATTCATTGGAAGGACTGATGATGAAACTGAAACTCCCAAATTTTGGCTACCTAATGCAAAGAGCTGACTCATTGGAAAAGACGATGATCCTGAGAAAGATCAAAGGCGGGAGGATGATAGAGGATGTAATGTTTGAATGGCATCACTGGCTCGATTGACATAAGTTTGAGCAGGGAAGCCTGAGATGCTGCATTCCTTGGGTGACAAAGAGTTGGACACAACTGATCAAAAGAACTGAAGTGAAATGTTGATATGATAGGTAAAAAAATAAAAATTTTAGATGAAACCATATGGGTAGATTCTCCTGTCATTGGCTTGGCAATTGATTCTTATATATGATACCAAGAGCCTGAGCAGCAAAGGAAAATACTAGATATACTGGACTTCACAAACTTAAAGACTTAGAAAGAAAAGAAATGAATTAAAAAAAAAAAAAAACCAACCGTTTTGTGTACCTAAGGGCATTGTCAAGAAAATTAGAAAACAAACTACAGAATAGGAAAAAATATTTGCAGTCTTACGTCTGAGAAAGGCTTATATCAAGAATACTTATTTAGAACTGTTGAACTTCTATACCTCTTCTTGGTCTATCGAGTTTTCTATAATATAAATACCATAGATTGGGCGACTTAAAGAACATTTATTTCTTACAATTTTGAAGGCTTCAGAAGTCAAGATCAACAATCTGGTAAATTTAATCTCTGGTGAGGTTCCCCTTTCTGGTGTTATAAATGTCTTTTCTTTGTCCTCATGTAGATGAGAGGGCATTGGAACTCTCTGGGGTTTCTTCTTTAAGGCAGTAATTGCATTGATGAGGGCTCTACTCTTACGACCTAACCATCTCCCAAAGCCTTATCTCCAAATACCATCATATATAGGATTATGCTTCAACGTATGTTGTTGCAGAAGGGACACAAACATTCAGTCTGTTTAGCTAACTAAACAACCAAACAGACAACGTCATTAAAAAAATGAGAAAATTTGAATGGACAGTTCTTCAAAGAAGATATACAAATAAGTAAGCACATGAAGAGTTGCTAATCATTGTGTGTTGTGTTAAGTCACTTTAGTTGGGCCAACTCTTTGCAACCCCATGGATTACAGCCCACTGACTGCACTCATCTCACATGCTAGTAAAGGAATGCTCAAAATTCTCCAAGCCAGGCTTCAGCAATACGTGAACCGTGAACTCCCTGATGTTCAAGCTGGTTTTAGAAAAGGCAGAGGAACCAGNTCTGCATATAAGTTAAATAAGCACAGTGACAATATACAGCCTTGACGTACTCCTTTTCCTATTTGGAACCAGTCTGTTGTTCCATGTCCAGTTCTAACTGTTGCTTCCTGACCTGCATACAGATTTCTCAAGAGGCAGGTCAGGTGGTCTGGTATTCCCATCTCTTGAAGAATTGTCCACAGTTAATTGTGATCCACACAGTCAAAGGCTTTGGCATAGTCAAGAAAGCAGAAATAGATGTTTTTCTGGAACTCTGTTGCTTTTTCCATGATCCAGCAGATGTTGGCAATTTGATCTCTTGTTCCTCTGCCTTTTCTAAAACCAGCTTGAACATCAGGGAGTTCATGGTTCACGTATTGCTGAAGCCTGGCTTGAAGAATTTTGAGCATTCCTTTACTAGCATGTGAGATGAGTGCAATTGTGCGGTAGTTTGAACATTCTTTGGCATTTGCAGTGTATTGTATTGTAAAAAAAATCATAGAATACTGAAAAAGTGAGACTTCTCTCTTCATTTCCTGGCTATAGAGGCCTTGAAGGTGTTTTACTCCTGTACTTACAATAAAAAAGAACAAAAATAAACATTCAATTGTGACCTGTTTTGAACCTATATAAAACTAAGTTCACAGAAAAACCAGTGCTCCAAAATCTAGTAAGAGACAGCAACCTGCAAGAAGAAAAGTGAGCACTGATTCACATGGTACAGATGCAAATGAGTACTCGCAACAGCAGCTCTATGTGAGTAACTGCTCACTGTTGAAACCTGTGCCAGGACTCACGGAACACAGTGATGCCCCTGAGATTGAAGGTATCAGAGGACTCCACTCTGTTGAAGTCACTTATAACAAATCTCACTGGGCATTCACAGAAAAGATCAGAGTGAGTCCTAAGAAAGTGTCCATGGTAGTACAGTGGAGAAAGGTGACAGCAGTTATATGGGATGGACCCATCTCCTCTATACACACTGTGGAACAAAGCCTTAATCTGTAACAGAGGTGGACAAAGTTTACAACCAGGAGAAGGAAACACAGGAAAGATTCTACTCCTGAGGAAGTAGAAGACCATGAACTGGGCTCAGAACTAAACTCAGGGAGGAAAAGAAAAGAAAGAAGATAAATTCCCCCAAACTGAAGACACTATGACTGCCTGATGCCACAGCTTAGAGAATGTCCCTCAAGTCTCCAGAAGCAAGAGTCAAGCCCTGAAAAATAACTAATGGTAAAAACTGAAGAAAGAAGGACAGGAGAGCATGAAAAATGAGCTTTCTGAGGCACAGATCAAAAAGATCAAGGCTCAGGTTTGAGCAAACATCCTAAACACACAGTATTGTATAGGAATTTATAGCTGATTTTGCAGTCGTAATACATCACTCCAGTGAAAATTCCAAGTTGATTAACTCAAAAGCTTGTACTAAAAGGAAATGCATACCCAATTTCAGGGCTAAAAACTATTTCCTTGAGTTTCTATTGCTGTATACAATATGGCAGGCTTTCAAAAAAACTATTAAGACATAAAACAATGTATGAGGAAACACTCTTAAGATATACAGTAATAATCAAAAGCCAACTAGAAGATAACATAGATGTCAGAATTAGTGATAGGAAATAGAAAATTGCCATAATTAACAGATTAAAAGATCTAATGAGAAAGATTGACAATAAGCAGAGTTACACTAGCAATTTCAAAAGAAAAATGGAAACAAAAATAATCAAATGAAAACACTGTTAGTTAAAAGCACAGTAACAAAGAGAAAATACCTTTGACAGACTCATCTGTAGACTTAACATATCTGAGGGATCATTCAGTCAACTAGAAAATAGGTCAATAGAAGTTATTCAAATTGAAAGACAAAGAGAAAAAAAAAAGAAAAATACAGGCATACTGACAGATAGTGTGTATTCAGTATCTATCATACTGAATCATATGGGAGATAACAATATGGGAGATACTGTGGATTCAGTTTTAGACCACAAAAATAAGTCACTATCACAGTAAACTAAATCACAGAAATATTTTGGCTTCCTAGTGCATATGAAAGTTTTTGTTGTTGTTATTCAGTCACTAAGTTGTGTCTGACTCTTTGTGACTCTGTAGACCACACCTGCCAGGCTCTTCTGTAACCAGTATCTCCCAGAGTTTACTCAAGTTCATGTTCATTGAATCGGTGATGCTCTCTAATCATCTCATCTTCTGTTGCCCTCTTCTCCTGCCCTCAATCTTTCCCAGCATCAGGGTCTTTTCCAATGGGTCAGCTCTTACCATCAGGTGGCCAAAGTATTGGAGCTTCAGCTTCAGCATCATTCCTTACAATGAATATTCAGGGTTGATTTCCTTTGGAATTGACTGGTTTGATCTTGCAGTCCAATGGACTCTCAAGAGTCTTCTCCAGCACCACAGTTCAAAGGCATCAATTCTTCAGTCTTCAGCCTTCTTTATGATTCAGCTCTTACGTCTGTACATGACTACTAGAAAAACCATAGCTTTGACTATATGGACCTTTGTCAGCAAAGTGATGTCTCTGNACCACAGTTCAAAGGCATCAATTCTTCAGTCTTCAGCCTTCTTTATGATTCAGCTCTTACGTCTGTACATGACTACTAGAAAAACCATAGCTTTGACTATATGGACCTTTGTCAGCAAAGTGATGTCTCTGATTTTTAATATGTCGTCTAGGTTTGTCATAGCTTTTCTTCCAAGGAGCAAGCATCTTTTACTTGTACTGCTGCAGTCACTCACTGTGGTGATTTTGGAGCCCTAGAAAATAAAATCTGTAATGGTTTCCATTTTTCCCCTTCTAATTGTATGAAGTGATGAGACTGGATGCCACAGTTTTAGTTTTTTAAATATTGAGCTTCAAGTCAGCTTTTTCACTCTTCTCTTTCACCTCATCAAGAGGCTCTTTAGTTCTTCTTAACTTCCTGCCATTAGCGGGATATCACCTGCATATCTAAAGTTACTGATGTTTCTCCTGGCAATCTTGATTTCATCTTTTGGTTCATCCAGCCCAGTATTTCGCATGATGTAACCTGCGCAGAAGTTAAATAAGCAGATGACCATATATAGACTTGTGGTACTCCTTTTCCAATTTTGAACCAGTCAGTGTTCCATGTACAGTTTTGTTGCTTCTTGACCTGCACAAAGGTTCTCAGAAGACAAGTAAGGTAGTTTGATAGTCCCACCTCTTTAAGAATTTTTCTAAAAATGTGAAATGCATTGTTTATTCTATCAAATGATTGCATACTGTCTTATCTCTATGATTAAGATAGCCTAAAATATTGGTATATTTATAGTCAGTTAGTAAAAATTGGGATGCTATGAAACACAGGACGTAATGACCTAAAATTTTAAAGAAAGTTTTCATAAGAACAGAGATTTTATATAAAATACAAATTTCAGGGAAATAACTCCTATGTTTTAACTTCTCTGTCTTATTGAATCATTAATCAGACTTTCAGTGATTCAGCTGATAAGAGGCAGATTAGCTACAGAAGTACAACATAAAACTTTCAAAAGTTTATAGACTTTTCTCTAGTTCCTGTCAAATGTGAATGTTTGCTTACAGCAATAGTTTATTTTCTAATAACATGACACCAGACAATTTCAACATGAACTTTTGGTCTTAAATTCTGTCTGTAAATACCTTTGACCCATTCCCATCAAGATATTTAGGCCATTCCTTTCTTTGAATCTGAATGAGTCTTTATGACTGCCATCTCAAATAATACACTGTAAAAGTGATTCTAAGTGACTTTTGAAGCTAGGATAGAATATGCCTTGTACCTTCTGGGAGCCTCAGTCATGACATAAGAAGAAGGTCAGTGACTATGTAGTCACTATACAAAAAGACTACAGAAAGGGACTATATAGACAGAGAGTGAGAACACTACTGAACAGCTCCATCTGATTCCAGGCAGCATCCCGATTTATGAGCAAAATAAGTGATTGATTTGTTTTATGTCACTGACTTGGATTAGTGTGTTTGGCAGCATAGATAAGTGAATGAATTTGTTTAGAATTATCCCCAGAAGTGTTACTTCTACATAATCTTCTGTTCCAACTAAGTTAATAAATAGCCTTGTATCTTAAACTCCTTAAAATGATAATGTTTCTGTGATCTCTTTGTATTTTTTTTCTGAGATGATCTTTCTGTGTANGTGAATGAATTTGTTTAGAATTATCCCCAGAAGTGTTACTTCTACATAATCTTCTGTTCCAACTAAGTTAATAAATAGCCTTGTATCTTAAACTCCTTAAAATGATAATGTTTCTGTGATCTCTTTGTATTTTTTTTCTGAGATGATCTTTCTGTGTAGCTTTATTGACAACTAAATTTATCAAAATTCCTCTTTCTTCATGAATTCAATTGAGTTGCTTATAGCAATGGAAAACAGTTTTGCATGGATCATCTTTCTGAAGCCTTCAATTAAGCAAGTTTCCTAGTAAATCCCCTTCCATTTGCTTGGGTGTCTTGATAGAAGAAATTCGAACTGTGATGTTCAAGTCAGTACTGTGCTCTCTATATTTTAAACAGCAGGAAAAACGTAAGTCAAAATTTTAAATAACTATAGACTAAATGAGAGGATGAGACAGAGGATGACAGAGGATGAGACAGTTGGATGGCATCATCAACTCGATGGACAAGAGTCTGAGCAAGCTCCATGAGGTGGTGACGGACAGGGAAGCCTGGCATGCTACAGTCCATGAGGTCACAGAGTCGGACACGACTGAGCAACTGAATTGAACTGACTGATAAAATATTATTTTCATTTCTTGGTCATCCCTTTCCTTTCATAATCTGAGACAAACTTTGTAGTATAAAACTGTATCAAGCAATAGGGACACCGGAATCCATAATACTAAATTGTGTTTAGAGTCTTACTACGGATTCACTATAAGAAACTGGAAAAATTGCTTAAACTTGCAGGGCATAAAATAATACATCTAAGAAATATGTCATTCATGTACACCAGTACTTATTCTTCCAAAATTAATCTCCCAGTACATTTGAGAAATGTTTATAGAAATGCCTAAGTGTTGAAGTTTAAGTTCAAAATGTGATATAATCTCAAATCTCGAAAGCTGAAACCAAAGTAAATACTCCAGCCAAGAAGTTCAGAACTTAAAAAAAAAAAACCACAAAACAAAGCAATTGCACATACAGGCTTGCCAGGTGGCACAGTGGTAAGAACCTGCCTGCCAATGTAGAAGACACAAGAGATGCAGATTTGATCCTTGGGTTGGAAGATCACCTAAAGGAAAAAATGGCAACCTACTCCAGTTTTCTTGCCTGGAAGTTCCATGGACAGATGAGCCTGATGGGCTTCAGTCCAAGGGGTCGCAAGAGTCAGGCAGGACTGAAGCAACTGAGCACACAGGCACACATGCATATAGAAGTCACTGAGAGCTGCCATTGAAAAGACAAGGAGGTAATTAACTCTCCTCCTTTCACCTCTGAGGTGACTTGATTCTCAGAATAATCTCTCCTTACAAGACTTTTTTTTTTGGCTCTCTCCTGCCTTCTGACATTACAAATTATAGGCAGAAAAGGAGAAAGAATACTTAAGTAATAGTGTCAGGAAATGGCAATAAATTTGTACTTTAACAGCTATGTGTCATATGCTTAAGTCAAATAAAACCTGAATTAAAATAGGAAACCTATTTCATAATATTTCCCTTTATTCTCATATTCCAAATTGATGTTAGATACATTAAGATTTTAAACATTCCTTGATCAACTCATTTAGTGATTTAATCAACCCGCTCCTTAGCCAGTGTGTTAATTATGCCAACTTTTAACAGTATCTGAACAGCTATCTGAAGACTCTAGGAAATGAAAATAGGATGCAAGTAGTTATAGTTATTTCCATCAAATTGTGCTAGTGAGCCTGGGGTGGCTGAGGAGCTCTTAAAAAAAAAAAAAAGAATTGTGCTACTAAAATTTTAAACAATGCAAAAACAATTAAATACTCATAAAGTCATGACAATTACTACTTCATTCTCAAGCATGGAATTCCTTCAAATTCTGGAAAATCATAAGTAACCTAGAGATCAAACAATTATGAGTTAATAATTAAAATTCAGTATCCAGATGCAATCAAGTAGTCATCCATTAAGTGATTAAACAAATATGCATTCACATGAAATAATATTCATTGCATACAAAGTGAACATTTTTTAACATTTTAAAACAAAAATGAATTATACCTCTCTCTATTATATAATGAAATAGCAGAGACTAGGTTTACTCTCCAACATTAAAATGAAAACCAGAAGCTGTACAAAATATATGAAAGAGAAGTTTTCAGACACTGGACATCATGCAGAAAAGGACTGTGGTACCTAGAGAAAGGCTTAAAGGCGAACCCAGAAACTATTAAACTGATGACTAAGTATTTAAACTGTTACTTAGTCTGGATATGCCATTCAATGTCCAAACTAATTCAAAGAATACAACAAAAATCTGGAGCCAACAATGTAAAATCACAAAGTATATTATCCAATCAAAAGTTACCAGGCATGCAAAGAAACACACAAACAAAAAATATGTCTTTCAAACCAAGAGAAAATCAATTATTAGAATTAGAGTCAAAATCATAGAGATAATAGAGTTATCAAACAAAGATATGTGGACAAAAGCTTTTATAAATAGGTTCTACATATTTAAGAAGGTAGAGGAAAAGATGAATATGATGATGAATGACATATAAGGCATGTGAAAAAATTCAAATCAGCTACCACAGATTTAAAATTTATTAAATGAATAATACCATGGATTCAATTGACAACAGATGAGACACTGCAGAAGAGACTAGTGTTACTGAAGACAAAACAATGGAAAATATTCAAAATGAAACATATGGATAAAACTGGATTTAAGAAAATAAACAAAACTCTGTTAATCAATGGTACAATATTTCACCATCCAATATCTGTATATACTTGCAGTAAAAGAAGAAAGGTATAAGAGGACAAAAATAAAGTTGAAGAAATATAAACTTTAGAAGAGTTATTTATTTGTAAATAATATGGTGATCTATAATAGAAAATATTAGGTAATCTACAAAAAAGCCTTGAAAAATAGTAAATGCTTTCATCAGGTTGTGTGGGACACAAATAAATGAAACTTCACAGTTAGAAAAATCAGCATTAAAATCAGCAGCATCTGAAACATGTGAGAGAAAACCATAAAGAGAAAATAACATGTGGAATCTCCTCAAAAATTCGAATGCAAAGAGGATTATCTTAAGCAACATATTTTCATGTCCCATAAAGAAATATGAGACATAAAAGATTTTCTATACAAAAAATATCTTCAGGACCTAGATAACTATGGTGGTGTGATCACTCACCTAGAGCCAGACCTCCTGGAATGAGAAGTCAAATGGACTTTAGGAAGCATCACTACAAACAAAGCTAGTGGAGGAGATAGAATGCCAGCTGAGCTATTCAGATCCTAAAAGTTGATGCTGTGAAAGTGCTGTGCTCAATATGCAACCAAATCTCAAAAACTCAGCAGTGGCCACAGGACAGGAAAAGGTCAGTTTTCATTCCAATCCCAAAGAAGTGGAATGCCAAAAAATATTCAAACTACTGCACAGTTGGAACATCTCACAGGCTAGCAAAGTAATGCACAAAATTCTCCAAGCCAGGCTTAACCATTACCTGAAGAAATAGTTCAAGCTGGATTTAGAAAAGACACAAGAACCAGAGATCAAATGGCCAGCATCGGCTGGATCATCAAAAAAGCAAGAGAGTTCTAGAAAAACAACTACTTCTGCTTTACTGACAATGCCAAAGTCTTTGACTGTGTGGATCACAATAAACTGTGGAAAATTCTGAAAGAGATAGGAATACCACACCACCTGACCTGCCTCTTGAGAAATCTGTATGCAGGTCAGGAAGCAACAGTTATAACTGGACATGGAACAACAGACTGGTTCCAAATGGAAAAAGGAGTACATGGAGGCTGTGTAATGTTACCATGCTTATTTAACTTATATGCAGAGTACATCATGAGAAACGCTAAGCTGGATGAAGCACAAGATGGAATCAAGATTGTTGGGACAAATATCAATAACCTCAGATATGCAGATGACACCAACCTTATGGTATAAAGTGAGGAACTAAAAGCCCCTTGATTAAAGTGAAAGAGGAGAGTTAAAAAGCTGGCTTGAAGCTCAACATTCAGAAAAGATCATGGCATCTGGTCCCATCACTTCATAGAAAATAGATGGAGAAACAGAGGAAACAGTGGCTGATTTATTTTGTTGGGCTCCAAAATCACTGCAGATGGTGACTGCAGCCATGAAATTAAAAGACACTTACTCCTTGAAAGAAAAGTTATGACCAACCTAGACAGCATATTCAAAACCAGAGACATTACTTTGCCGACTAAGGTCCGTCTAGTCAAGGCTATGGTTTTTCCAGTAGTCATGTATGGATGTGAGAGTTGGACTATAAAGAAAGCTGAGCACTGAAGAATTGATGCTTTTGAACTGTGGTATTGGAGAAGACTCTTGATAGTCTCTTGGACTGCAAGGATATCCAACCAGTCCATCCTATAGGAGATCAGCCCTAGTGTTCATTGGAAGGACTGATGTTGAAGCTGAAACTTCAATACTTTGGCCATCTGATGCAAAGAGCTGACTCATTTGAAAAGACCCTGATGCTGGGAAAGACTGAAGAGAAGAGGAGAAGGGGCCGACAGAGGATGAGATGGTTGGATGACATCACAGACTCTATGGACATGGATATGGGTAAACTCTGGGAGTTGGTGATAGACAGGGAGGCCTGGCTTGCTGCAGTCCATGGAATCACAAAGATTCAGACAAGGCTGACTAACTAAGGTTGGTCATACCTTTTCTTCTAAGGGGCAAGTGACTTTTATTTCATGGTTGTAGTAACCATCTGCAGTGATTTTGGAGCCCAGTGAAATAAAATATTTCACAGTTTCCATTGTTTTCCCATCTCTTTGCCATGAAGTGATGGAACTGGAACCTATGATCTTAGTTTTCTGAATATTTAGTTTTAAGCCAACATATTCACTCTCTTTTCACTTTCAACAAGAGTCTCTTTAGTTCTTCTTCACTTTCTGCCATAAGAGTGATGTCATCTGCATATTTGAGGTTATTGATATTTCTCCCGGCAATCTTGATTCCAGCATCTGCTTCATCCAGCCTGGCTTTTCTCATGATGCACTCTTCATATAAGTTAAATAAGCAGGGTGACAATATAGTCTTGACGTACTGTTTTTCCTATTTGGAACCAGTCTGTTGTTCCATGTCCAGCTCTAACTGTTGCTTCTAGATCTGCATACAGATTTATCAGGAATCAGGTAATGTGGTCTGGTATTCCTATCTCTTTCAGAATTTTACACAGTTTATTGTGATCCACACAGTCAAAGGCTTTGGCATAGTCAATAAAGCAGAAGCAGATGTTTTACTGGAACACTCTTGTTTTTCTGATGATCCAACGGATGTTGGCAATTTGATCTCTGGTTCCTTTCAATACAGCTTGAACATCTGGAATTTCTCAGTTCACGAACTGTTGAAGCCTGGGTTGGAGAATTTTTTGAGTATTACTTTCCTAGCGTGTGAGATGAGTGCAATCTTGTAGTAGTTTGAACATTCTTTGGCATTGCCTTTCTTTGGGATTGGAATGAAAACTGATCTTTTCCAGTCCTGTGGCCACTGCTGAGTTTTCCAAATTTGCTGGCATATTGAGTGCAGCACTTTCACAGCATCATCTTTCAGGATTTGAAANGTGTCTGCCCTCTGATGCCCTCTTGCAACATCTACTATCTTACTTGAGTTTCTCTTACCTTGGGCGTGGGGTATCTCTTCATGGCTGCTCCAGCAAAACACAGCCGCTGCTCTTTTCCTTGGATGAAGGGTTTCTCTTCACCGCTGCCCTTCCTGACCTTCAACGTAGGATAGCTCCTCTAGGACCTCCTGCGCCTGCACAACCACGGCTCCCTGGACATGTGGTTGCTCCCCCTGGCTGCCACCCATGGTCCATGTGATTAGTTTGATTAGTTATTTTGTGATTGTGGTTTTCTTTCTTTCTTCCCTCTGATGGAGAAGGATAAGAGGCTTATGGAAGCTTCCTGATGGGAGAGACTTAGTAGCAAACTGGGTCTTGTTCTGATGGGTTGGGCCATGCTCAGTAACTCTTAAATCCAATTTTCTGTTTATGGGCTGGGCTGTGTTTGCTCCCTGTTGATTGAGCGGAGGCCAAACTATGGTGCAGGTAATGAAGATAATGGAAGCCTCCTTCAAAAGGCCCAGTACACACATGACTGCACTCAGTTCCCCTGACCCTGCAGCAGGCCACTGCCAAGCCAAGCTTACACCAGAGACTCCTGAACCCTCATAGGCAAGTCTGGGCCCATCTCTTGTGGGGTCATGTCTTTTTTAGCTTAGGTTCTGGTGTTCAAAAGGTTTTATTTGTGCCCTCCAAAAGTCTGTTTCCCCAATCATGTGTAAGTTCTGGCAGCTCTATTGTGGGTTAGTGGCCCACAATGAGACCTCCTGCAAGAGGACTTATGCCACACTTACATATGCTGCACCGAGTCCCTACCCCTAAAGCAGGCCACTGCTGACACTTACCTCCACAGGAGACACTCAGACACTCAAAGGCAGGTCTAGTTCACTCTCTGTGGGGTCTCCTGGTATACACAAGGTTTTGTTTGAGCCTTCCAAGCATCTCTGGCAGGTGTGGGATTTGAGTCTAAATGCAGTTTCACCCTTCCTACCATCTTGCTGGGGCTTCTCTTTTGCCCTTGGACGTGGCATATCTTTTTTTGGTGGGAGCCAACATTCTCCTGGTGAAGCTTGTTTAGCAGTGAATTTGTAATTATAATTTTGTAGTTCTCACGGAAGAAGTTGAGTGCAGGTCCATCTACTCTGCCATCTTATACTCTTGATAGAAAAAAAAGATTGGTGAACTTTCATGCATAAAAATTGAAACTACCCAATATGAATTGCAAAGGAAAAAGATTGAAAGATAAAGAGCATCAGCGAACTGTGGAAGAAGTTCATATGTGAATTTCAGATAAGAATAAGCTTTGTTAAATAAACAATGTTTTTTTTTTAATTTGATAAAAGCTACAAACTCAAAATTCTAGGAAGCTCAAAGAATCTCAAGAACAAGAAATACAAAAAAAATCACATCAATGCACATCATAAATGCATTTCCTAAAACAAGTGATAAAAAATTTAATAGAATCTACAATAATGATAGGTGGGTTCTCAGATGGCTCAGTGGTAAACAATCTGTCTGCCAATTCAGGAGACACAAGAGACCCAAGTTTGATACTTGGGTCCAGAAGATTCCCTGGAAGGGGAAATGGCAACCCACTCCAGTATTCCTGCCAGAAAATTCCATGGACAGAGGAGCCTAGTGGGCTCTATGGGATTGAGTGAGTCTATGGGGTTGCAAAGTCAG
Organism: Neotragus pygmaeus; assembly: GCA_006410875.1. Lineage (NCBI taxonomy): Eukaryota > Metazoa > Chordata > Mammalia > Artiodactyla > Bovidae > Neotragus > Neotragus pygmaeus. The sequence goes on along the minus strand of SJYV01005869.1, from coordinate 270,718 downwards.
ACATGACTGAGTGACTGTACACACACACACACACACACACAGACACGATAATGACAACAACAAAGGTTTGTTGTCATGAACAATGAAGCAAATATATCTATAAAGTAGTAAAGGCAAATATAGGTCAATTAGCTCACTGTGTGCTCAACAAAAATATATTCTGAAATTTAAGGCAAAATAAAAACTTTTAAAATGTACAAAAATGGAAAGAATTCATTACCAACAGATCTTTGCTATCAGAATTGTTAGAGTAATCCAGTCAATGTCATTGACAATAAGATCAAAACCCAACATAATTAAATATAAAGCTGAAAAATTACAAGAATGTCCTGTACACTGAAAACTGCAAACCCATGCACAAAGAAGTTTTAAAAAAATAGAAAGACATTTATATTGTGTTTACTGATTGGAAGACTATTGTTTATATGTCAGTTATTCCCAAATTGATCTATAAATTAAATGTAATTTCAATTCACACTCCAGCAGGCAGTTGAAAATTTTTTATCTCATTTAAAAACTCATGTGGAAATGAATTAAAGTTGAATAGTCAGAGGAACTTTGAAAAAGGAAAGTAAGCCAGAAAGAATTACACTGCCTGATTTCTATACTGAACTATTCTTAAAAGAAGAAGAAGAAGAAGAAGAAGGACATACATGTGCTCTTAAACTACTGCACTGAAGTCAGGGCATATAAAATCTAGGCTCTGTTAGTAGTTATCTCTAAGGAGGAGAATACGATTGCAAGCGGACTCAGCAAAGCATCCATTTTATTGAGAAGGTCTGACTTTTTAAAATAGGACATTGTGTATGTATACTATTTGAGTAATTATAAATACACCAGAAGTAAAATACAAAATCTTAAATGCCATTTTTCCTATCATAATTACATTTATTTGAGACTGTAGTTATTTAGCAAAGATTGGATAAGGTTTCATATTCATTTGACAGTTGAAAAGGAAAAATACTAGTACCAAAACTTCATATTACTGAAGGTATTGAAGATATTGTGTTATTTTTCTTATACAGTGTAAGTCAAAGTCAACATGCTATGGTAGTTTCTTGAATAGATTTGAAAGCATTGTACAAAACTGTGTATGAGTAGATTGTAGTTCTAGATGGTTCAGTTCAGTTCAGTTGCTCAGTCGTGTCCGACTGTTTGCAACCCCATAAATCGCAGCACACCAGGCCTCCGTGTCCATCACCAACTCCCGGAGTTGACTCAGACTCACGTATATCAAGTCAGTGCTGCCATCCAGCCATCTCATCCTCAGTCGTCCCCTTCCTCTCCTGCCCCCAATCCCTCCCAGCATCAAAGTCTTTTCCAATGACTCAACTCTTCACATGAGGTGGCCAAAGTACTGGAGTTTCAGTTTTA
>SJYV01005869.1:241341-267037 GCA_006410875.1 Neotragus pygmaeus | reverse complement strand
TGAAGCCTGGCTTGGAGAATTTTGAGCATTCCTTTACTAGCATGTGAGATGAATGCAATTGTGCGGTATTTTGAGCATTCTTTGGCATTGCCTTTCTTTGGGATTGGAATGAAAATTGACCTTTTCTATTCCTGTGGCCACTGCTGAGTCTTCCAAATTTGCTGGCATATTGAGTGCAACACTTTCACAGCATCATCTTTCAGGATTTGAAATAGCTCAACTGGAATTCCATCACCTCCACTAGCTTTGTTCGTAGTGATGCTTTCTAAGGCCCACTTGACTTCACATTCTAGGATGTCTGGTTCTAGATGAGTGATCACACCATCGTGATTGTCTGGGTCATGAAGATCATTTTTGTACAGTTCTTCTGTGTATTCTTGCCACCTGTTCTTAATATCTTCTGCTTCTGTTACGTCCGTACATTTCTGTCCTTTATCGAGCCCATCTTTGCATGAAGTGTTCCCTTGATATCTCTAATTTTGTTGAAGAGATCTCTAGTCTTTTCCATTCTGTTGTTTTCCTCTATTTCTTTGCACTGATCTTATCTCTTCTTGCTATTCTTTGAAACCCTGCATTCAGATTCTTATATCTTTCCTTTTCTCCTTGACTTTTCGCTTCTCGTCTTTTCACAGCTATTTGTAAGGCATCCCCAGACAGCCATTTTGCATTTTTGCATTTCTTTTCCATTTGGATGGTCTTGTTCTAGGTGGTACTGCATGAATATTTTACCAACTGGAAATTCTTGAGACTTCCATTAATATATTAGCAATATACTGCAAGTTCTTTTAATATAAAAGGTGGTGGGTGAGTCATGAGAGACTTACTCTAAAATCACAAATAACAATTCAAAGGAATGCACTTTTAATTTCCACCTCTTCCTAACTTTCTTTCTGATGAGTATTGAGTATTTAAAGTACTTTGAACTATGTTTGGTTTTAATGTATGCCAAGTGTTTGATTTTGCTGTTCATCTTGCTATATAATAACTATGCTTGAAGGCCATAAAAGGCATCTATTTTAGAGTCTCGAATATCAGTCATAAACTCAAGTTATTAAAACTCAAAGAGATAAAATTTTCTATATTGATTATTATAATACAAAAGGCAAATGGTTCCACAGCCTGGTTGGAAGATAAGCTCTACATTTGGGAACAGGCTTAGAGGGTTTAGCAGCACTGAAGCATTTCACTTTGCTTCCCACAGAGGAGAAATTGCAATAGTAAACCTCTGGAAAGTAAATGAGACATAGGCTATATCCATGCATTTTTAAAAAGTCAAATTTAAAGATGTTAAAAGCTGTACAATTTAATTAATAATGAAGCAGAATCTTCTTATTTCTTCTGTGATTGCAGCCAGTTTCTTTTCAGTTTCCTAAGAGAAGTAAAACTTAGTGTGATATTCACACTTTAGGGAAAGAAATTATTACAGGTTCATTAATGTCTGTTTCAGCAAAACTCTTAGAGCTTAGTTTTCTCATCTCCACATTTTACAAATTAGAAATTAAAAAGACCTTTTCTTCAAAAGGCAATGATTTCCCATATTTTACCTAATCATTATTCAGGAAACCTTGGCCAGCTCCAAAAGATTGTATTGTTTTCTTGGTTACATGTACAGGTGACTGACTCACCACTCAGTCCTGAAGTACTGGAAAGGATCAGCTGGAGGACTCTAAGAGCTAGTAAACATGCAGATGATAACTCAATGCAGAATAAGGCTTTTATCCTTTTTCTTCTGGGAATAGGTTACCAAGGATCCAGAAAAACAATAACAACAAAGAATAAACAGAATAACAAAGAAAAGAGGAAAGGAGTACTGTTTCCTCAAATAAACCTCAATTATCAGGACTCTATTGTTCACAGTGAAAAATATGTATTATAGAGGAACATGATATTCTGTGGTTTTGAATGCCATGAGCATTTTTTTTTAGTTAGATAGATTCCTTTAATGTTGTTGCATCATATATCCTTAGATTCTATGGCAACAGATATTTATGTTCAAGAATGGCATTTGAAAAAAAAAAAACAACAAATATTATAATTAAAGATGTTTTCAGGTGATGCTGAGAAGTGTGAAATATTCCACAAGGCTGGATCAAGCATACAGCCACATCACTGATGAGCCACCTGACCAGCACTGAGATCCTCAGAGGATTGTCTTTGTTAGAACGCAGCCATGCTGTGTTAAAGCTGACATAATGAATAGGGAGGGGAATGTGAAAGGTGCTAGGCAGGATGCCCACAACTCAACTGCTAGCCACCCTCCTATCCACTGTACAATCCCAACCAATGAGCTACTGTTAATATGACAGAGGCAGCCTTAAATAAAGTAGGAAAGGGAAACTCATTTCTAAAAGAGAACATAATGGAACTGTGTGCTGTTATCAAGGTAAAAACCCCATGGCAGTATAAAATAGAAAAGATCTAATTAGAATGTGCAGTTTAACTTCTTACTAACTTAAGATGAAGGTCCCAGGGAGGAAACTTAATCCCTAATTTTAGTCAAAGGGTAAATGTACAATTAAGCGAACACAAATGCTTCAGCCAATCATTTAGGAGAATTCTGTTAGCCCTGGACTCCCTAACATGCCACAGCTTAATAAGAAGTTCCAACTGCACCAAATTGCTGTTTGTCAGACTGAAAAGAGCACAGCCCAATGTACTGCTCTACAGACATGGTGGTCTGAACAGAATGTGAATGTAGAGTATAGCATGCATAGTTGCTGGAACTGAAAATGCACTCTTTTTTCTTCATGCATGAAAAATATCTCATTATTCCCAATCCCTAAATTCCCTAGGCACTGCTGGAGCCACCACATATAGTGAGGCTTTGCAACCAAATGAATTTGAAAATAAACAAGTATGTGAGATCACAGGCTTAACTGAAAAAGCTTCCAGAATAAGAAAGGTCATAATTGTAGGAATGCTTGTGCCAGGAGCTCTGGTGGCCTGTCTCCTTTTTTGTTAGCAGAAAGAGGTATTTCTAATCTATAGAATTGCTGATAAATTGAGTGCTGCTGGTTCACAAAGCTTGCTCAGGTGAATAAGCTTATCCTTCCTGATGCTGAAGCTTGTCTTTTGACTGGTAAGGGCTCACTAGTCCATCTTTACCTCTTGCAAAGGGCGCTTCAGGAAAATAAAATAATGAGGGAGATTTGGAAATGAACCTGATTTAAGAAAATGGTCTGGCCTTAGCTAATACAATGCACTGCTTCATATCCTCTACTCAACCATTTAAATTTCAACTCAGTTGCACTCAATTACCTTTATCCAGTACTTTTAACATCCACAATATTAAAGTTGATCTCATCAAGGTTTCTGGGATTGCACAGGAAAGCAAAACAGACTCTACACTCAAATTCAAGGTTATTAGTGAAAATTAAAAGTTCACAAATAAAAATATTTCAGAAAAAGAATATAAAACTACAAATGGTAGAAACAATATGTCAAGATGAATAAAATAAAAAGACATCAGACCCTCAATCATGCATGTTTGACTCCCCGCTCCAAACTGGACATACCTTACTAGAAAAGTTGGTTCTTTGCTCAGACATGCTACTCTCACTTGCTAAATGTTTGTAACAAAAATCTACAAATTTTCCATGATTATAAATATGAAAGGTACCTCTAGAATTGCACGCATATATCAGAGACATGGAATTTTAAAAAGAATTTTTAAACTGTGTCATCATTTGAAGATAATATCATTTACTTAGAAAATCTAAGTGGTTATTAATGACAAACTATTAGAATTGCTCTGGATTTCAAAAAGTTGGTAGTTTACAGGTTAATACTGTAAGTATTATATTCATAATTGTACCTGGAAAAAAAAGTCTAGTTACACAGGCAAGATATTTGTTTTTTTTTGGCAAAATTTTCAGGTAGTAACAAACTAACTTTTCTAATGATCATATTAGACAATGGAAGTTATTCAGTAATCAACTATTTACCAAGTTTTTGTTGAATGTTTATTCTGTTTTGCTACTTTAGCAGGGCAACAGTAGTTAATTACAATACAATCCAAGAATGAGTTACTGACTCCTGAGGTCAAAGGCCAACTGCTCCCATATATAGATACGTGCTCTGACTAAAATCTACACGAAACCGGTATGTGTATGTGTGTGTGTGCTGTGACAGTCATTTATAATAGTTTGCATGACACATTTTCTAATCAGGAACTTAAGGAACAAATAAAAAATGTGCATTTATTTCTCATTTAAATTATTCTTGAAAGACTGCTAAAGTGAGATTTTTGTTTTCTTTATGTTTTCTTTGTAATTGGCAAAATTCTGTGACTCAAACTTCAGGTTGTCATATTATTAATTTTAGGCTTCACACAAAAAAACAACAATGATTAGCACCAAATTATTGAGACTTCTATTAATACAGTAGTAAAATAGGCATAATAGCTATATCACAGGCTTTAGGCATGTTTAGCGTTTTTTTGTTTATTTTTTGGCTGTGGCCTGAGGCATACGGGATCTTGCTTCACTGATGAAGGATCAAATCTGTGCCTCCTATAGTGGAAGCTAAGAGTTTTAACCACTGGTCCAGGGAAGTATTCACATTAATTTCTAAATGGTTTTTGCACTAATTTCTAACTTCACATTTCTAGGCACGTAGCCAGGTATGGCTAAGGGTACTGTCCCTCTGGTCTAGATTTCTCTTCTTGTGTCATGCAGACCATGTCTTCCCTGCCTTTACTTTTGATACTACGTTATTGTTACACGGGAATCTATGCAAGAATGTTATTTTTTGCAGGGTCATTATTATGAAGCATAACATTATTTATAAATCTTGTGTGCAATCAGATTTCACATTCTTAATTGTTTTATTTTTGAATCANAATTACCTTAAGAAAAAAAGGGCTTCCCTGGTAGCTTAGCTAGTAAAGAATCTGCCTGCAATGCAGGAGACTCTGGTTCAATACCTGGGTTGGGAAGATCCCCTGAAGGAGGGCATTGCACCCCCTGCAGTATTATTGCCTGGAGAATCCCCATAGACAGAGGAGCCTGGCGGGCTACAGTCCATGGGGCTGTAGAGAGTCAGACATGACTGAGTGACTGAGCGGACAGCACATATTAAGAAAGAGGACGATGAAAGACTGTAGGATTAGTCAGTTATATAGAATAATGGAGGCACATGTTATAGATTTTGCTTGCCTGATTTATGAGCTATTTAATCATGAAAACCAAGAGAAAGCTTTATTTATTTTTTCCAGGCCATATCTGCCTTAACATAAGGCAAAACTTCACCATCTACTGCTAATTCAGAAAATAAATAAACTGGACAAATAAATGAACATCTAAAAAAGAAATAAGCAAACAAAATAAATAAACATCTGAAAAGCATTAACTTAAAGTGATAAGGGCAATCTATTATGATATATTGCATAAATCCCTTGACCCTACCTTTATCCAATGTCTTTCAGTTAATGACTTAATTATATACATTTCTTGTTGGAAGGTGGCTGGTTACTCTTGCTACTAACACAACTGGAATCAAGAAAGATGATTTCAGATACTTTTCTAAGTAAGTGTCTAAGTGTTATAAGGAATCTCTCATAGCTTCATAATATGCAGTTGCTTTGTTTATCCCCCTTCCAAGGAGAGTTTCATTATGTTCAGGTCACTATACATTTGCTATATGTTAATCTTTTAGCACCTTCAAGGTTATTTCATCATACCATCCTTTAATATTTAGCCTGGGCAGGGAGACCCCTACTCTGAAATGTGCAGAAAAAACTACCTATCATGGAATTCCCCACAGTTCATTTATAGAATGAAGGTTTCAGGTATTGGCCAGGGAAGTGATCGCACACAGTTTGCACTTGGACAAATCAGAGTTTAAATTCCAACTCACGTATATAGTAACTTACCAACTTCTTTGAGGCCCAATTTTTTCATCTATAAGATGGATATAATGACCTTGACTAAGATTTCTTGAAGTCAGCAAATGAAGGAAAATATGTAAGAGACAGTTGGCATATCAAGAATATGGAGTTAATAAATGAGAAATATAATTATCATTAAATTTGCATATTCATTGTGACAATAGTGAAAGTCGCTCAGTCGTGTCCGACTCTTTGCAACCTCATGGACTATGCAGTCCATGGAATTCTCCAGGCCAGAATCCTGGAGTAGGTAGCCTTTCTCTTCTCCAGGGGATCTTCCCATCCCAGGGATTGAACCCAGGTCTCCTGCACTGCAGGCAGATTCTTTACCAGCTGAGCCACAAGGGAAGCCCATTGTGAGAATAGATGGATTTAAATTTCTATTGTGTCACTCATTAATTTCATGACTTTAGTAAGTTATCTGTAAATTATTTCAGGTCATCCTCGGGAAAATATAATGCATTGTTTTTTCTGGTATGAAGTATATTTCAGTAAATAATATTTCATGTTTGTTGTACGTACAATTCAGAAGTAAAATGATTCTATCATTGAATCACTTTTTAATGCTGTCTTCAGCACTCGTGTGACCATTAGCCATTATTCGCATTAACAAGAGTTCTTTTTTTAATTAATTTATTTTAATTGGAGGCTAATTATTTTACAATATTGTAGTGGTTTTTGCCATACATAAGGCATCCTGGAAATACACTTTTAGATAGCAACTTTCTTCCTTTAAACATGATGTATAAGCAAAAATAAAATTATATTTCTTGCCTTTAAAGATGTGTTGAAGTTTCTGTATCTGTAAAATGGCATAATATTCCTTATCATGCTTAAGATCACCCCTTGAAATAACAGCAGTATTCCATGGACTATGGTGGTGGTCTAATCACTAAGTTGTGTCTGACTCTTGCAATCCCATGTACTGTACACTGCCAGGCTCCTCTGTCCATGGGATTCTCCATGCCAGAATACTGCAGTGGGTAGCGTTTCCCTTCTCCAGGTGATCTTCTTGACCCAGGAATGGAACCCAGGTCTCCTGCACTGCAGGCAGATTCTTTACCAGCTGAGCTAGAGGGGTAAAACTCCATGGACTTCAGCTTTCCTTGATCATAATTTGAAGAGCTGTGTATAAGGTTGGCTAGAGGGGTAAAACTCCATGGACTTTAGCTTTCCTTGATCATAATTTGGAGAGCTGTGTATAAGGTTGAATTTTTTGTTGCTTTAGTTACTGAAATAGATATATGGAGAGGAGGACAATAGGAAAATATTAAAATTTATGTAACAGATGTGTAAAAGATAATACAATGAGGATAAACAAAAGTATGAGTTTAATTTCCAAAACTGGCAAAGTGTTATCCTATACAATCTAGAACTTATTTTATTGTTACTATTTCATATCAAAATATTTGAAATTATATGAGCTAATTAATTGTATTTACTTTTTTTCACTATTTTGTATATTTTGAACCCAAAAGGTACAATATAAAATATATCCATTACTATAGCAGAAAGAAAAGACAATTTGGAATAAATAGTATAACTAATTCTTTGCAGACAATAGGGTGTATCTAGGAGGCAAAGTTAAAAAAAGTGTATTCCTCTATATAAAATGATGAATTCTAAATTATTTTATATATAAAATTAATTTTTCCAATTATACTCAAGTAAAGTATGATATAAAATATATATTCTGGTTAAAATACCTTTCTGGTTTTTGGAGGTACAGCTGTATATATAATATCCAACTGTATATAATATATACAGCTGTATATAATATCACATACTACACTATTGTCAAAGCAATAAATCAAACAGATTTATAATGCTGATGAAGACAATAATGTAATAGGAAAAGTAATCTTTTGTATTGTGCAAATAACCAGTATTTAATATATTTGCATCTGTTAAATCATAAATGATAAAAAATCATATAAAGTCACGTTATTAGTGAAAATATTGGAAAAACAGAGTTTTGAAAGTTCAAAGGAGAAATCAAGGTGACTATCACAATAAGTAATTCACTTTTAACATAAAAGTTCAATGATATTCAGAAAGAATTAGAAAGAAAAGGACTTCAAAGGTCTCATAAGCATAAAGAAGTCAAAGAAGGTCAATCTTGAAATAGCTGCTGGAGGGGATCACTGAGATAAAACTTAAACCTCATAATTACTGTTAGAAAATTAAAGGAATAAAAATGGCCAACATCAAATCAAAAGCTTTCAAAGTAGAAGAGGAGATTCCTGAGAAATTGCAATAAAATCCATTATGCTCAGAATTCATATTAAAAGATGATTAAAGAAAAAATAGCCTTTATCAATATACTATCAAGAAAGTCCTGAGGAATCATTCAGTGTAAATAGTAAATGACAGAAAACAGGAAAAATGTCTTTTTCTTGAGTCACAGAGAATTTAAAATCTTGAGAAAAAGTATTAAAATTCTGAATTTGAAATCTAACACGACCCAAGCCAACAATGAGCTCCCAGGTGGTGTTAGCAATTTCAACTGAGGCAGTTCTGATTTTGTTGACAAATGGTGCATTGATACAGTAAATCAAAAAATTTTAATATATGTGGTCTTTGAGATAATTTCTGCTTCCCAGAAATTGGTACCATTGGTAAAGAACCTGCCTGCCATTGCAGGAGATGTAAGAAATGAGGATTTGATCCTTGGGTCTGGAAAAACCCCTGGAGAAGAAAATGGCAAACCACTCCAGTATTCTTGCCTGGAAAATTCCAAGGACAGAAGGGCCTGGTGAGATACAGTCCATGGGGCTGCAAAGAGTCAGACATGACTGAGCAACTTAGCATGCTTGAGATAATTTGTATACCATTCTCAGTAATCAAGTATAGAAACTATGAATCAATATGAGTTTTTCTACTTTCTGAGTAAATTCCATCAAAAAGCTTTCATATCAATAGGAAATTGTACTTAATAAAAAGCCTTAAGTAATGTGAATCCATTTTGATAAAAAGTAATAACTGAGTAACTGTGGTATTGGAGAAGACTCTTGAGAGTCCCTTGGACTGCAAGGAGATCAAATCAGTCTATTTCCTAAAGGAAATCAGTCCTGAATATTCAATAAAAGGACTGATGCTAAAGCTCCAAATCTTTGGCCGCCTGATGCAAAGAACTGACTCCTTGGAAAAGACCTTGATGCTGGGAAAGATTGAAGGCAGGAGGAGAAGGGGATGACAGAGGATGAGATGGTTGGAGGGCCTCGGTGGCTCAATGGACATGCATTTTAGCAAGCTTCGGAAGGTGGTGATGGACAGGGAAGCCTGGCGTGCTGCAGTCCATGGGTCACAAAGAGCCAGGCATTACTGAGCGACTGAACTGAAATCAATAATGGCAGAAAACAGACCCAACTCCTTAGGTACAAGAATAAATTTACGTAATACTTCATACATAAGGAAGTAGAGCGTAGTTCTCCATCCTTTTAAGTGTGGGCTGTGCAGAGACTTTCATCCAAAGAGTACAGTGGGTAATGGGGGACTGGACAGTAATGCTACAGTGGAGAAACCTAAGACTACCTAAGTCGGATAATTAAGGTCAACATCATCAGTGGTAAGTTATATTGATAGTGTTTACCCTTGACAGGATGTAATGAAAATAAGACCTGGCCTCTGTGTTCTTCCCCAAACCCATAAATGTAGTTTGATCATAAGGAAGAAATCAAGCAAATATCAACTGAGAGACATTCTGTAAAATATCTAGCCAGTGTACCTTCAGCTGCCAAGATCATCCAAAACAAGTAAAATCTGAAAAATTGTCACAACTCAGGAGAAAGTGACATATAACGTACTGAAGTGTGCTATCTTGAGTGGGATTCTGGAACAGAAAAAGGAAGTGAGATAAAATCTAAGGAAAACTGAAGAGTGCGGACATCAGTTAAATAAATAAGCAAAAAAATTTTATCAGGATGATAAAAATTATTTAAAATACCTTCATTGTTTAAAAACTGTTCATATATACAGGGAGTTACTACTATAAGTCTTAAAGATTCAGTTCAGTTCAGTTGCTCAGTCGTGTCTGACTCTTTGTGACCCCATGCACTGCAGCACACCAAGCGTCCCTGTCCATCATCAACTCCTGGAGTCCACCCAAACCCATGTCCATTGAGTCAGTGATGCCATCCAGCCATCTCATCCTCTGTTGTCCCCTTCTCCTCTTGCCCTCAATCTTTCCCAGCATCAGGGTCTTTTCAAATGAGTTAGCTCTTCTCATCAGGTGGCCAAAGTATTGGGAGTTTCAGCTTCAACGTCATTCATTCCAATGAATACCCAGGACTGATCTCCTTTAGGATGGGCTGGTTGGATCTCCTTGCAGTCCAAGGGACTCTCAAGAGTCTTCTCCAACACCACAGGTCAAAAGCATCAATTCTTCAGTGCTCACCTTTCATTATAGTCCAACTCTCACATGCATACATGACCACTGGAAAAACCATAGCCTTGACTAGATGGACCTTTGTTGGCAAAGTAATGTCTCTGCTTTTTAATATGTTGTCTAGGTTGATCATAACTTTCCTTCCAAGGAGTAACCATCTTTTAATTTCATGGCTGCAATCACCATCTGCAGTGCCATCTTAAAGATTAGCCTGTAACCAAATGTTCACATTGTAGTAGAAAGGCAAAGACATCTCTGGTTTCACATTTATTCATTCACTTTAGGTTTGCCATTAGGTATATCATTAGAATGGGGAAACAGAAATTCAAAAATTGAGAGGTCAAAATAGAGTAAATCAAAAGCACATAAATTTTATCACCTGTCTTGGTTTTTCATTAAAATGATTTAAACAGTTTCTAAATAGTAATTAACAAATATACTGGTGAATGCATACATTAGTTAATAATATTCTTAAAGCTTGGTGAGAAAAAGTTAAGTTTTTACATACAACCTGTTTAACAGAATTGCTTCCAGAAAGTAACTCAAACTACACACACAAACACAACAAGTAAACAATAACAACAGCAAAATATATATATACACACACACACACACACACACACACACATATAGTTGAAACAATGTAAAGAGGGTTTACATTGTCCCAATAAGAATAATAGACTTCTCTATGTAACTCTTCTTTCAGGTCTATCCATTTCTACTATGTAATATCCTTTTGATTCCTGATAATTTTCCTTGTTTGGAAGTCTTTTTATTGAAGTGTTGCAAAGTAGACTCAACTACATGTCTACAAGACACATCTTTTAAATACAAAGAATCAAATAAGCTAAAAGAAGTATAAAATATACATTTTGTTGTACAGCTGCTAAGTTGTATATGACTCTTTTGTGACACCATGGACCTGCAGCTCACCAGACTCCTCTGTCCATGGGATTTTCCAGGCAAGAACACTGGATTGTATCGCTTCTCAGCCTTTTGGCTAAGATCAAGTGAAGAACACTGGAGTGGGTTGTCATTTCCTTCTCCAGGAAATATACCCAAGTATTTTGTTTTCAATTATTTTATTTTTATTTTACTTTACAATACTGTATTGGTTTTGCCATACTTTATTAACACATGATTCTATTAACCATCAGCCACTTGGAGCATGTGGAAAGTGTTTTATCTTTATCTTTAATATTGGGTTCTGTGATAGATACACTATTTTACTCCCATGTTGATACTATTAACCAAGGTGTTAGCACATTCCAATAATAGTATGGAGATTCCTTAAAAAACTAGGAATAAAACTACCATATGACCCAGGAAACCCACTACTGGACATATCCCTGGGAAAACTGTAATTCGAAAGCACACATACCTAAATATTCATTGCAGCACTATTTACAATAGCCAGGATATGGAAGCAACCTAGATATCTATCAACAGATGAATAGATAAAGGAATTGTGGTACACATACACAATGGAATATTACTCAGCCATACAGGTACAAATATGAGTCAACTGAACTGATGTCAGTGAACCTGGATGAACCTGTTATACAGAGTGAAGGAAGTTTGAAAAACTGATATCATATATTAATGCATATTTATAGAATCTAGAAAAACAGTTCTGATACACTTACATGCAGGGTAGGAATAGAGATGCAGGCAGAGAGAACAGACTCGTGGAGATAGCAGGGTAAGGGATGAACTGAAAATGCAGCACTGACATATATGCTCTACCACATGTGAAACGGATAGCTGGTAGGAGGCTGCTATCAACACGGGGGCCCTGCCTGCATTCTGTGACGACCAAGAGGGTGGGACAGAGGGCTGGGGTGGAGGTCCAAGATATACACACACATACACACATACACACACAGACACATTTTAAAACTGAAAGTTTAAAACTGAAAGTTAACAAATGCTCTTCTAATACAGAAACACTGAAACATTTTATAGATGCAAAATTTAGTTTTGAAGAAAACACTCTAATCAACTATTATAAAAGAAAGTGATCAACAAATTGACAATTATTTGTAAACATGAGAGATCAAATATAACCGTATCTTCAGAAAGTATTAAGAAATACTAACAATTCTAATGGGACTTCTCTATCAAGCCAGCCTCACCCTTCAAATGATTTACTGTGGTATCATTCCAAATGTTCTTTTTACTTCCATGTTTGCCTTCCTGAAACTATTTTCCCTAAAGAGACCAGAGTGATCTTGGTTAAATACTGGTCAGATCATTTCACATCTCTATTGACAACTATCTGATAGCTACTTGCTTCTCTCAGCTGTGCTGTGCTTAGTCTTATTCAATTCTCTGCAGCTCCATGGACTGTAGCCCACCAGGCTCCTCTGTCCATGGAATTTTCCAGGCAGGAATACTGGAGTGGGTTGCCATTTCCTACCCCAGGGGATCTTCTCCACCCAGAGATGGAACCTGCATCTCTCACATCTCAGGTACTGGCAGGCAGATTCTTTACCACTAGATTCTTTACAACCTGGGAAGCCCATTTCTAAGAGTGGAGGCCAAAATCCTAGCAAAGAGTGGGAGGCCCAGTGGACACCAGACCTTAAAGAACTGCGAGACGGCTACTCTGCCTCTTTCTATTCCCCTTACTCTAAGTCCTTTCACGCCATCCGTATGGAATGTCTCACTTGAATCTGGTCTTTTTTATTTGTTCAGAAATCTAAAATGGAAGTTTTTAGAACCTTGAAAAGGAAGTAATGCAATAAGGTAAAAGATTTATTAAAGAACAATTATGTAAGATCCTACTAAAATGAAAAGCAACTCAGCAACCAAAGAACTAATGAAACTTTATAACTAGGATAAGCTGATGTCTATGGATTGAAACAGGAAAGAAATCTTTCAGGCCCTACATTCTACCCATGAAAACTAGAGTATTTAAAGAAAACCTGATGAGATGACTGGTTCTGGAGCGATACTTCCTGGCTTGGAATTCCTGCTTCTTTGCTTTAAGAACAAGATATTTTACTCATATTTCTTCAGTTACTTCATGTGAAAGATGGAAATGGAGCTTTAAACATTCATATAGTGATTCCAGCAGCGCCTATCTTTGCCAGATTTTTCTATCTTTCTTAGAATAACTTCAGAAAAGAACTAGAATATTTTCTTTACATTTTCTGTAGTTGTCTCTTGGCTTGCTGAAATTCATCTTATCTAGTCTTCTTGATTAGGGATTAGGAAAAAAATATTTTCTTTGTTCACATATATTCAGGACTGTTGTCATAGCAATTTTGTGTGAAAGATTAGTCAGATATAAAATAATATTATTGCTTTGTCTTTCTTTCCTTGAATGAGTTTGCAGATGTTTCAATAATTGAATGTTTTTACTGAGAATTCTGAAATTCAGATTTACATCTTTTATTTATAGGTGAAAAAATTTTGTTTTATTATGTAAAAAATTTGATGTTCTAAAAAGAAAATAGGTTATGCCAAGGTGTTGACTATTGAGACCACAAACAATTTGTCTTGTGACACACCATGACTTTTTAATAAGTCTAATAACTATCCTTTTTATTGCAAAGAACTTCTTTAAAAATACATCTTTAATACTTGGTTACTTTGAGTATTCTGGTTTTCTCTATTTGTGTATTCATATTAAATTTCCTTTAGGTTGACTGAATTTTAAAATATTTTTAACCCACCATTTATTTCTGTTGCATGAATTTGAGTCCCTCCTCTACTCTCTGGGCTAGCAACAATACAGGATAGAAATATCAACCATTTAATAAAAGCAAACATTGGAAACAAACTCAGAAGTGATCCAAATAATAATGCTTAGTAGATAACTGCTTTAAAGTAATAAAGGTCAATATGTTAAAGAACAATTAATTCAAAATATTTAAAGCCAAACTTTACAGAATTAAAAGGAGAAAAAGGGTACATTTATCGTTATTTTGGAGACTTTAGCACTTTACAGTATGTAATAAAAGAAAAGAGTCAAAGAGTAAGAGTACAGTAGGTAAGAAAAATAGAAGCTATTAGAAAAATATGTTATTAAAACCTAACCTATTAGATAAGAAGAGATTAAAACTCATTTATTTATTTATTTAAAATTAATTAATTTATTTTTTTAATTTTACTTTATAATACTCTATTGGCTTTGCCATACAGCGACATGAATCCACCACAGGTGTACACAAATTCCCAATCCTGAATCCTCCTCCCCCTCCCACCCCACAACATCTCTCTGGATCATCCCCGTGCACCAGCCCCAAGCATCCTGCATCCTGCATCGAACATAGACCGGCGCCTCATTTCTTACATGATAGTATATATGCTTCAATGCCATTCTCCCAAATCATCCCACCCTCTCCTACTCCCTCAGAGGCCAAAAGTCCGTTCTCTATGTCTGTGTCTCTTTTGTTGTCTCACATACAGGGTCATCATTACTATCTTTCTAAATTCCATATATATGTATCAGTATACTGTATTGGTGTTTTTCTTTCTGGCTTACTTCACTCTGTATAATAGGCTCCAGTTTCATCCATCTCATTAGAACTGATTCAAATTTATTCTTTTTAATGGCAGAGTAATACTCCATTGTGTATATATGCCACAGCTTGCTTATCCATTCATCTGTTGATGGACATCTAGGTTGTTTCCATGTCCTGNTATATGCTTCAATGCCATTCTCCCAAATCATCCCACCCTCTCCTACTCCCTCAGAGACCAAAAGTCCGTTTTCAATAAGTTTTCTAGGAATGCAAGTGTTGTGTATACTGAAGGAAACACAGTACTTGTGTGCTGAGCTATGCTAATAGATGCTCACATTTGGAAAATCAAGTCGTGATGGCAGTGTCACCTATGATATTTAAGTAGCCAGTACCTCATATCTGTATCCGTCCTCATTTAAATTATCTTATTGATGGCTTTATGCAAGTTTAAGTATCTGTTATCATGTCTTGTGTGTAGCAGTACTCATACATTTACATACTGAAGTGTATCTTATGGGACACTATACTGATTTTTTGAAAAATCAGTTACAATATTGAAGTCCTTCATTGGAATGACTGATGCAGATGCTGAAGCTCCAATACTTTGGCCACATGATGCAAAGAAGTAACTCATTGGAAAAGACCATGATGCTAGGAAAGATTGAAGGCAGGAGGAGAAGGGGATGACAGAGGATGAGATGNTCTTGATTAGACAGATCCATGCTGGTAGAGCTCTCAATTCACATAGTGTGGATGTGTCAAACTTGTCAAATAAGGGTAATTCCAGGCACTTGTTTAAATTCAAAAAATATAGAATTTTTTTTCCAATAAATTCATTGATTTCTCTCTCTCCTTTGCTCCAGGGGTACTATCTACACACAAGGCATACTAATGGATTCTTATAGCTTAAGAGCAAATACTCTGTTTGATATTAGCATCTGTTTAAACTTACGCATCTATTCAATTATGCACTTTCAAGAAATTCTAAATTCTTTTACTGTCTTACTTTTCTTTCTCTGCAGGAAACACTCAGCAAATGTGTGTGGAAAGAATACATAATGAGCCATTGGACTCTGCTGTGTGTGTTTGGGCCTACCTTCTGTAGTCATTAAAAATGATAGAAATTGCAGGAAAACAGTTACAGATTCTCATTAAATACTTAAAGAATTTTCCTAATAACTGAACATATTAATGATTTGAAAGAGAATACATATACCCTAAGTTTATTCTTTCCTTGATCATCCTCCATGACACTCTATTTATCTTTTTACTTGAAAAGAAATTATCTTCTGAAAGAACATACTTTTTCTTCATGTCCTCATACTACGTGCACACAGTTAAGGTACTTAGGAAAAAATGCAATGCTCAAAAAACAATGCATTTGATGTGTGTATATATTTAGCCACCTCCCATAGTTTTGACTAACTTATTGACTACTTTAAATCAAACCACTTAAATCATTTAACAAATATCCACCTACCTACTCATTTGGACTATGTTACTATGTATTTGTGTTCTAAGAATTAAGCTACTAAATTCACTGAGTTATTTGAATTTTTTTTCAGGATTAGAAGGCATTAAAGTAATTTTAATTTATTTTAATTGATTTATTTCAACAGTGGCTTTATATTTGTGACAAATAATATTTCCTTTTAAAACATTCTTTTATTAACTTAGAAATTTTTAACTAAATAAGAGATAGAAACTTCATTATTCCCTTATAGGAACTCCTTTCCTCTTCTTAATGTTTAAGGATGACAATATTGCTTTGATAAGATTTTAATCAAACCTGCATACATGAGACTCATGTCTGGTACTCAGAAGAAATGGCTGTGTTTGTCCTTCAACAACTACTTCCATGATGTATACCCTCAAGATGGGTGTCAATGTTTTATATATAGAAATTACTGTTTTTCTTGGCCTAGAAATGTCCAATTATATTTAAATAGTATATACATGATGCTTAAAATACCCTGTATGTGTATGTGTGTGTGTGCTCAGTTGCTCAGTTTTGTCTGACTTCTATGACCCCTTGGACTGTAGCCTGCCAGGTTTCCTTGTCCATGGAGTTTTCCAGGCAAGAAAAGTGGAATGAGTTGCTATTTCCTACTCCAGGGGATATTCCCAGCCCAGAAATTGAACTGCATCTCTTTGTGTCTACTGCATTGGCAGGCAAATTCTTTACCTCTAGCGCCACCTGGGAGTCCTAAGATTTCATTAAATAGTTCAAGATTTATGGTGAATAACTTTTATTCTCTCTGTATATTTATGAAAAGAGTAGGTTACTTTTAGAATGCTGTATATAATTTACATGATTTATCAAAGTTATATATGTCTGTAGTATGTAGACTAATTTTCTTGCTTGGAAATATTCCATGTGAAAAATTATAGTAGAAAATTGATATATCAATACATTAACATCACTAAGACTTAGACTTTAAATTTTAAATGATCTAATCAGCTAAATTCTCCAGTAAATCACTTAAAGCTTAGAGTAGGTCACTTAAGCCATCCTGTTGGTTCTTTTAAGCCATTTCAGGTTCCATTTCTACTCAACAGTCCTATTAGTAAAAATAGTAGAATTCTTTTATGATTAAATTTTTGCTGGCTATGCCTCTTCTCTGTTTTTTCTTGCTCTCCACTTGACTGCAAACTATGGAGGACATGGAAGACCTCCCAAGAATACTTCACTAAAATCCTAGGTGTGAACCCAAATCAATATAAAACAATAATAACAAAAACAATTTAGGCAAAAGACCTGAACAGACATTTTTCCAAAAGACAGACAGCCAACAGGAACATAAAATGTTCATATCACTCATCATCAGAAAAGTGTAAACCAAAACTACAATGACTCATCACCTCACACCTATTAGAATCCCCATCATTAAAAAGTCTACAAATAACAAACATTGGCAAGGATGTGGAGTAAAAAGTATCCTTGTATACTGCTAGTGGGAATGTAAATTAGTGCAACCACTATGGAAAGTGATAGGGAGGTTCCTCAAAAAGCTAAAAATGTAACTACCATATAGTCCAGCGATTCCTTTCAGAATATATACCCAAAGGAATCAAAAACACCAATTCAAAAAGATACATGCATTGCAATATTCATAGCAGTGTTATTTACAATAAGCAAGATATAAAAGCAGCCTAAATGTCCATCAACAGATGAATGAGTAAAGGAGGTGGTGTGTGTGTGTGTGTGTGTATTTATATAATGAAATAGTAGACATCCATAAAAAAGAATGAAAGTTTGCCATTTGCAACAACATTGGATGGACTGGGAGGATATTATGTTTTGTGAAATAAGTCAGACCAAGGAAAGTGAATACTGAATGTTATCACTGATAAGTGGAATCTAAAATATAAAATGAAACTGGTGAATATAACAAAAAAAGAAACAAATTTACAGATATAGAAAACAAACTAGTGGTTACCAGTTGGGAGAGAAAGGTGGAGAGGGGCAGGATCAGTTCAGTTCAGTTCAATCTTTCAGTCGTGTCTGACTCTTTGCGACCCCATGAATCACAGCACACCAGGCCTCCCTGTCCATCACCAACTCCCAGAGTTCACTCAAACTCATGTCCATCGAGTTGGTGATGCCATCCAGCCATCTCATCCTCTGTTGTCCCCTTCTCCTCCTGCCCCCAATCCCTCCCAGCATCAGAGTTTTTTCAAATGAGCCAGTTCTTCACATCCGGTGGCCAAAGAGTTTCAGCTTCCACATGAGTCCTTCCAATGAACACTCAGGACTGATCTCCTTTAGGATGATGGACTGTTTAAATCTCCTTGCATTCCACAGAGCAAATAATATTTTATTTAAAATATTTAAATAAAACTTTGAATGACTATTTTATACAAATGAAATTAATATTGTAAGTCAACTACACCTAAATAAAATATATATTATATTACATATATATATGGCATGGCTGGTATGCTGCTGTCCATGGAATCGCAGAGTCAGACACAACTGGGTGACTGACCAACAAAAACAGCATAAAACAACACAAAAAGTTAACAATCTTAGGTGTAAAGTTTTTCATGCTGGATTTCCAAAGTCTTCCTACCATGTGACCAGATAATTATAAATTTCATTTTTTCCTTATATAAATTATTTACTGGTACACAGCAAATTTTAGTGGGAGGCCTAAATTTTTCATGAAGACATTTGTTCCTTTCAGTTAGAAGGTACTTGAAATGGAGAAAGTAAATTGTAGTAATAAACTATACTGCATTATAAACCCATCTGTGTTTTAAGGTGTGTGTTGAAAGTCACTCAGTCATGTCTGACTCTTTGTGACCCCATGGACTGTAGCCAACCAGGCTCCTCTGTCCACAGAATTCTCCAGGCCAGAATAATGGAGCAGGTAGCCATTCCCTTCACTAGGGGCTCTTTCCAAACTGGGGTCGAACCCAGGTCCCCTGCACTGCAGGTAGACTCTTTACGAGCTGAGCCACCAGGAAAGCCCAAGAATACTGGAGTAGGTAGCCTATTTCTTCTCCAGGGGATCTTCCTGATCCAGGAATTGAACCAGGGCCTCCTGCATTGCGGGTGGATTCTTTACCAGCTGAGCTAGCAAGTTCTTTATCTAGATCTACCTTGGCTGCTTCTGTCATTCCCTTCAGATATTTGCTCAAATACTACCTTCCCAGTGAAGTCTTCCCTAACTACCTTACCTGAAATTATAACCCCCTCTCCCTGATATGTCCTGTTCTAGTTACTGAATATATTTTTCTCCATTGCATTTGCCATGTTCCAATACAGTTTGTGTGTGTGTGTATGTGAGTGTTAATGTTATCAGATAAAAAGGGAGGATTCCTGTTAAATTTTATTTTGAGATATAAGTATGTCCAAATACTGCCTGGGATCTAATTATAACATTATTTGTTGTTTATCAAAATTCACATTTAAATGCATTTTAATATGTAATGTATGGAACATACATTGAAAACACAATATATTGTATATTCTTTAACTACACAATATTTTGGATGTATTTATACTAAAATTTATTTGCTATTTATCTGAAATTAAAATTTAACTGGGTATTTTGCCTATTTTAAATAAATTTAGCCATCTGTGGGTGCATGTGTGTTACTAACTAGAATGTAATTTCTACCAGGGAATTTTTGCTGTTTTGTTCCCTGATGTTGAGGTGAACAAATAAACAGAGGTGTTCAGGAGTACCTATTTAAGAGTGAATTAAGTTTCTTAACCCTTTATAATCTGTATTTTAATATATGTTAAATTAGAACATTAATATCTACCTACAGGTATTTTTGTCATTTGAAAGAAATAATTAAAACAAATAGTTTTTCACAGTATCTAGCAAGGTATTAAGTAACTTTTTTTTTTTCTCATTCAGGTTTACTTTTATTTCCATGTTCAGCCTTTCAAAAGCCTTCTGAGAGAATGGTAGTAAGTATCTGATGATTTTTCCTTCTTTTGCATTTAAAGAATGCATTATTATTTAATGCATTAATAGATCATCATTATTATTGCCACTGTTCTTAATCCCAACAAAGGCCCCTGAATATTCTGGGTAAAGTTTTATCAAAATCTTAACATTGTTTATATTAAAAATGTAATTAACTGCTTTCCATAACATTCAGCTCAGTGGAGATTCACTTTGCTTCTGAAGGACATATTTAGCGTTTATTAAGTCACTGTTGGAATTCAAGAATATTTTTCAAAGGATGTAAAAATAACAGATTTCTTTTCTTTTCTCATTTGTGAAAAAATAAGATGGGCCAAAGAAATATATAAAGGTTTGGACTGAACCTATAAAATGACACTCTCAAATGTTGTTTCTCTATTTCAAACAGAAGTCTGTTATAGACAGGAGGAAGGTATAGGTGGTGGGAATGGCTTAAAAAGCAACTGTAAATTATTTTTAAACAGCACCATTTCAAAACTTACAATTTCCTTGTTTTCTGAAATAAGCTCGATAAGAGATCAACATATCAAATGCACTTTAATACATTAAGTGTCGATTCTCTTTTATAAGGACACTCACCTAAAGAGCTGAGAGTGCTGTGACGGGGCAGGGTTGGGTCCTCTGAAAAACAGAGTGCCATCTCCTCTTTCACTAATAATACAGAGACATGGACTTTGTATATCCATCAGACATTTTGGCTTTTTTTTTTTTTCAGCTCATCATCATGGTTTCTTCAGAAATCAGGTTTATATACGTTTAAGCAATATAGGCACATGCTGTAAAGTAAGAAATATTCTGAGATTTCATAAAACCACACTCTAACTTACCTGTTTTTAAATCTGGACATTCACAAAGTTGTTTTATTTTTCATGATTGAAGAAGAGCTGGTAAGCATCAGAAAGACTTAAAGCCAGAATGACAATTTTTCTTGTGATTATATCATTGATAAAATTAAACAGATATTTAATGTCCCATTTGGCAACATGCATTATTAATAATATTCTATTGAACAAAAGATACCAAATTAAAATAGAATATACTACACTCTGTTGGCTCAGGCAGTAAAGAATCTGCCTGCAATGTGGGAGACCCAGGTTGATCCCTGGGTCGAGAATATCCCCTGGAGGAGGAAATGGCAGCCCACTCCAGTATTTTTGCCTGGGAAATCCCAAGGACAGAGGAGCCTTGTGGGCTATAATCCATGGGGTTGCAAAGAGTTGGACACAATTGAACAACTATCAATTTGACTTTGACACTATAAAGACTCATTTTTGCATTTTTACAAGTACACTTACATATCAGAAACCTCATGGTTCCTAATTTGGTATAAAAGTAACTATATGCTTGAGTTTTCACACAAATGACTTTAATAACAGACATACAGAAGCACTCTGTTTCTGAATTTTCAGTACCTAGCTTCTGCGGTCGAAGCAAATGAAAAACAGAGGTTATGAGCAGCTCTTCAGACTCCTATTTAGTCCCTTCCTACTCATATAATCCTGCAAAAGCCACTTATTATCAAAGTCTGACATTCACTAATGGGGAAGTATAACAGTATCAGACTCAAAGACATTTTGTGATGATGTAGTGACGTAGTTCATGTAGGTTGCTTACCACTGAACTTTTATATAGTATGTGTGCAGGCATTCTAAGTCGCTTCAGTTGTGTCCAACTCTTTGCCACCCTATGGAATGTAGCCTGCCAGGCTTCTCTGTCCATGGGGATTCTCCAGGCAAGAATACTAGGTGGGTTGCCATGCTTTTCCCCAGGGGATCTTCCAGGCCCAGGGAACGAACCTGTGTCTCTTACACCCCTAGCATTTGTAGGCAGGTTCTTTACCACTAGTGCCCCCGGGGAAGCCCTTTATATAGTATAAAACACATAACTCCAATCCTTAGTATCATTTATATCACATGCACATAACCCCTGTAGGGGAGCTAAATTTGCCATCCAAAAATATCTCGTTAGTATGAGAGTTATTTCAGTTGGAAACAATCAAGGCCCCAAGAGACTCAGGAAGAAACTTTGACCTTCCCCTTAAATGTCTGAAAGAATGTAGCTGCCACTGCTGCCAAATTGCTTCAGTTGTGTCCGACTGTGCGATGCTATGGACAGCAGCCCACCAGGCTCCTCCGCCCACAGGATTCTCCAGGCAAGGGTCCTGGAGTGGGTTGCCATTTCCTTCTCCAGAAAGAATGTAGATGGAGCCCCAATTCCAGGAAGGCGGTTGTCACCACAGATAAGGACAGCGTGAACTAGGTGTGACAGACAGGGGCCCCCTCTGAGTTTGTCCCTGCCTGGCCCAGCGAACATTCTTTCACCAAATACTTCCTTTTCCATCTCTATGTGGACTGCCTGTTTCCTCTTTGACGTCCTAAACCACCATCCCCAACATCCTCTTCTGTCTTTAGCTCAAGATATTTAAGGTGAGGATTATGGCCATTTTGGCAAGTATTGTTTTCCTGGGTCTCTCTCATGTATACATGTTATAAACTTTCATTTGATTTTTCTGCTCTTAAAGTGCCCCATGTTAATTTAATACTTTGACCAGTAAGTAAAACCTAGAATGGTCTTCCTCCTAATCCCACTCTGAGTATGAACTTGTGACCCCTTTGGCAGTTATTACTATTACTTTTATCTCATTATTTTAGTTGTTATTAAAGATATTAATGTTTTCATGTTATAGATGATTTTCCTACTACACAAATATATATGTATATGTTCCATTTTACACACACATATCTTTTACACGCCATGCTTACATTTTTGAGAAGAGAACTGTCATAAATTTTAATAGCATTTTCATATTTTAAAGGAGGAAAACTAGGCTATTTGAAAATTACTTCTATCCATGTAGTTTGAAGAATGATGATTCCTACTCTTCTTTAGTAGAAGTTTTCTACTTTGTGTAACTTCTACTGTGCTTACAAAAACTTGTGATTTAAGTAACATATGTAAATTAACTTAAGTGATATTTGCATACTAAGATCATTTAATCATAATATTCATAATCAAGTAAAAATCACTTAGGTAAGTGAGGCTTTAATGAATGTAGTAAATTAGCTTTAATTTTCAAATGAGGGCTTTTAAAATTTGAGTAGGAAATAGGAAAAAAATCATTGATCATTTTTTTCCCAATTTTAAAGAAAATATTGGAAGCTGACAAGTTTAGTTCAACTACTCTTTGTCTCTGAAAATAAAGTTTTATGATATCTTACTGACCTAATGTATAATAAATAACAGTGTAATAAATAATATTGATAGTCTGTGTTAATTAGTCAAATGACTGACAGCCTTTTAAAATGATAAAATTTTAACTTCCAGTTAGTAACCATCTGATATATAAAAGCACATTCAACTGAAAATAAATCATACAACTTACATTTCCTGGAAAAATGTATCAAGCATAATGCATATTGGTTTCTTATACTTAGTTTATCAAGAAAATTAGTAACATGAACTCAACAGTTTCTAACTCTTTTTGAAACAAAGCAAAGATTTAACAAATAATTCAACTTAATAAGGCATAACTCATTTTATTGTACTTAGCTTTATTGTTCTCTTCCAGAGAAGAGAATTTGCCCCTTTTTAAACAAACTGCATGTTTGTGGCACTCTGCTCAAGCAATTTTTCCGACAGCATTTGCTTACTTCCTGTCTCTGTCATATTTTGATAATCCTTGAAATATTTCAAACCTTTTCATTATTATTTAATATAATGTTCTGTGATAAGTAATATTTGATGCCACTACTGTAACTTTTGGTGGTGCCATGAACCATGCTCTTATAAGACAACAAACTTAATTAATAAACATGTGCATTCTGACTGGTCCACCAACCAATCAGTCATTCCTCTCTCTCTGCTTGGGCCTCTGTATTCCCTGAGACACATTATCAGAAGTAGGCTAAAACCCAACCATACAGTGACCTCTGCAACTTCAAGTGAAAGGAAGAATCACACATCTCTCACTTTAAATCAAAAACTCGAAAAGATTAAGTTTAGTAAGGAATGCATGTCAAAAGCCAAGATCGACCAAAATCTAGGCTTCTTGTGACAAATAGTTGGTCAAGTTGTGAATGCAAAAGGAAAGTTCTTAAGAAAGTTTAAAGTGTTACTCCAGTGAACAAACAAATGAAAAAAAAAAAATTTGAAACACCTTATTGCTGATATGGGGAAAGTTTCAGTGGTCTGAAGATCAAACCACACACAACATCTCTGTAAGCCAAAGCATAGTCCACAGCAAGGCTCTAACTCCTTTCAACTATATGAAGGAAAAAACCTACAGAAGAAAAGTTAGAAGCTGGCATGAGGTTTAAAGAAAAAAGCCATCATCATAACACCAAAGTGCAAGGTGAAACAGAATGAATTGGTGTAGAAATTGCAGCAAGTTATTCAGATCAAGCTAAAATAATGAATAATAGTGGTTACACTAAAAAAAAATAGATTTTCGATGTTGATAAAATAACCCTCTGTTTGAAGAAGATGCCATCTAGGACTTTCATGGTGAGAGAAAAACCAATGGTTGGCTTCACAGTTTCAAAGGACAGACTAACTCTTTTGTTATGAGCTAGTGTAACTGGTGACTTGAAGCTGAATCCAAAATTTCTGGGATTCCTAAGGATACTAGTAAATGTATTCTGCCTCTGCTCTAAAAATGAAATGACACAGCCTGGATGATGGCACATCTGTTTACAACATGAATTACTAAATATTTTAAGTCTACTATTGATTTCTAAAGCTCAAAAATTAAAAAGATTTATTTCAAAAGATTACTATTCATTGCAAATGCACCTGGTCACTCAGGAGCTCTGATGGAGCTGTACAATAAGATTCATGTGGTTTTCATGCCTGCAAACACAACATCCATTCTGCAGCCCATGGATTCAAGGAGTAATTTTGACTTTCAAGTCTCATGACTTAAGAAATACATTTCATAAGGCTATAGCTAAAGATGGGCTCGATAAAGGACAGAAATGGTATGGACCTAACAGAAGTAGAAGATATTAAGAAGAGGTGGCAAGAATACACGGAACAACTGTACAAAAAAGATCTTCATAACACAGATAATCATGATGATGTGATCACTAATCTAGAGCCAGACATCTTGGAATGTGAAGTCAAGTGGGCCTTAGAAAGCAGCACTACAAACAAAGCTAGTGGAGGTGATGGAATTCCAGTTGAGCTATTTCAAATCCTGAAAGATGATGCTGTGAAAGTGCTGCACTCAATATGCCAGCAAATTTGGAAAACTCAGCAGTGGCCACAGGACAGGAAAAGGTCAGCTTTCATTCAAATCTCAAAGAAAGGCAATGCCAAAGAATGCTCAAACTACCATACAATTACACTCATCTCACATGCTAGTCAAGTAATGCTCAAAATTCTCCAAGCCAAGCTTCAGCAATACGTGAACCGTGAACTCCCTGATGTTCAAGCTGGTTTTAGAAAAGGCAGAGATCAAATTGCCAACATCCGCTGGATCATGGGAAAAGCAAGAGAGTTCCAGAAA
>SJYV01005869.1:201633-237861 GCA_006410875.1 Neotragus pygmaeus | reverse complement strand
CTGTGGTGTTGGAGAAGGCTCTTGAATGTCCCTTGGACTGCAAGGAGATCCAACCAGTCCATTCTGAAGGAGATCAGCCCTGGGATTTCTTTGGAGGGAATGATACTAAAGCTGAAACTCCAGTACCTTGGCCACCTCATGCGAAGAGTTGACTCATTGGAAAAGACTCTGATGCTGGGAGGGATTGGGGGCAGGAGGAGAAGGGGACTACAGAGGATGAGATGGCACGATGGCATCACTGACTCTATGGACGGGAGTTTGAGTGAATTTCGGGAGTTGGTGATGGACAGGGAGGCCTGGCGTGCTGCAATTCATGGGGTCACAAAGAGTCGGACACGACTGTGTGACTGAACTGAACTGAACTCAACTGAACTCCTGGTGAAGACACTATAAAGACTATTGAAATGACAACAAAAGATCTAGAATACTATATAAACTTATGTGATAAAGCAGCAGCAGATTTTGAAAGAACTGACTTTAATTCTGAAAGAGTTGTGAGGGCAAAATGCTATCAAACAGAACTGCACATTACAGAGAAATTGTTCAGGAAAGGAAAAATTGATCGATGTATGAAAGACTTATTGTTGTCTTATTTTAAGAAACTGCCATAGTCTCCCCAACCTTCAAAGACTACCACCGTGATCAGTCTGCAGCCATCATTACTGAGGAAAGACCCTTCTCCAACAAAAAGATTTTGATTCACTGAAGGCTCAAATGATGATTAGCAATTTTTTAGCAATAAAGCATTTTAAAATTAAGGTTTATACATATTTTTAGGCTTAATGCTATTTCACACTTAATAGACTACAATATTATGTACTGATAATTTTTATAGGCAATGAGAAACTGAAAAATTAGTGTTACTTAGCTTATTGCAACATTAAATGTATTACAATATTAGCTTTATTGCAGTGTCATGCCCAACCCACAGTACTTTCAAGGTACACCTATATATTTTAGCCACCTATCTATATGTGATGGTAAGAATATAATTTTTAAGAATATGGAGGAGCTGAATCAGAAGATTCCTGTTTCAACTCTGGAACCGCAATGGCTCTGTGATCTTGGGTAAATTATTTAACTCGTTTAATACCCACTTTTCTCATCTTTAAAACAGCAATGATAACAGTACCTAACTCATATATTTATTGAATTATGTAATATCATGCTTGATGATCTTAAGTAAAAGTACTTTAAAGTACTTACTTTAAGTAAAAGTACTTAAAACATTTTAACTATTGTCATTATCACCACTATTATTTGGTAGAAGGAAAAGCATATCTTTATGAATATACTTCTTGATATTTTGTGCACTAATATGGGACTTATTTAAGAGAAGAATTACAGGATATGGCAGACCTCCCACATCAACCACAGGTAGATGAATAATCTCCTTTATATCCACTCCTGCGAAAATCACATAAACCCTGTATCTTCCAAACTTGAGACTGACAAAAATGTATGGCTTGTCCCAGATTACATTATAGGTGCCTAGAGTACTTAATCAACAAACATGTGTCCCATAAAACTATTGTGGTTCTCAACAACCTCTAACTTCATCACTGTGAAACCTAATTTTTATACCCATATTTAGATGTTACTCTAGTCCAGTGGTCAATCCACTCTGCAAAAAAGCAGATATCTGTAATGAGACAACACAGTTTCCTCTACTATGAAACAAGTTAAAAGTGGTTTATGCTTCTAGATTTTTGCAGTGTCACGATTAAACTGAGCCAAAGTACAAATCCATTTCAAAGTGACTTACTGTCATTAAAATTAAGCTAGTTTAGATTATGAGTGTATTTTCTCATTCTATTTAAAAACATATTTCAATATAAACTATTTCAACATTTAGTGTTATTGCACATTAAAATTTTTAAATTAACTTATATTAAAAGCTTCCACATCACATTGGCATATTTGCCTCTTCCAAAAAACTTGTCAAGAGACAGTACATAACTGTTAGTTACATTTTATAAATGAAGATCAAAGGATAAGAAGATACTGAGGCACAGAGGAAACTAAACTCAAAGAGTTGGATTATAAGTAAAGAATTCCAGTTTTTGGACTACTAGGCACAAATGTGTACATGCACACATACACACACATCTAAAACCAGTTCAGTTCAGTCACTCAATCGTGTCCAACTCTTTGTGACCCCATGAATCACAGTACACCAGGCCTCCCTGTCCATCACCAACTCCCGGAGTTCACTCAGACTCACGTCCATTGAGTCTGTGATGCCATCCAGCCATCTCATCCTCTGTTGTCCCCTTCTCCTCCTGCCTTCAATCCCTCCCANGAGATGGTGATGGACAGGGAGGCCTGGCGTGCTGCAATTCATGGGGTCGCAAAGAGTTGGACACGACTGAGAGACTGGACTGAACTGAACTGAACTGATAACTTACAGAGTTGCATTTGCATCTCTCAGGCTTTAAGCACGTATAAGCTGAAACTGAGCACAAGGAATACCATGGGGAAAAAATAGTGATTAAGAGTGTTAGTGCCACGGTCCAGATGTTTGGTTCTCCTGCTCACTATCTGTTTGACTTTGTTGCTGTTATTGTTTAGTCACTAAGTTTTTTTCAACTCCTTTGCAACCTGTGGACTGTAGCCCCTAGAGTCCCTTGTCCGTGGGATTTTCCAGGCAAGAATTCTGGAGTGAGTTGCCATTTCCTTCTCCAGGGGATCTTTGGGAAAATCTAATTAACTTCTCCTTGCTTTCATTTCCTCTTCCCTTAAAGGGTTGTTTGAAGATTAAATGAGATGTTGATGTAAAGATATTAAAATAGGACTGAGACTTTGCTAAGTTAAATTTAGCTGTTTTTCTTCAAGTTATGGTTTTATCACTTCACGTAAAAAAAGTGCAAATCGTCTGTCTTGAACACATAAATACTCAAACAACAAACCAATAAAGAAAAAAAGTGCAGTTATGTAAAATATAAAATTTGATTCTCCATGATTTTGTTCTGGTTAGAATAAATCGATTTTTTTTCTCTAAATTCAAGACAAAGAAATAGAGAAAAAGTAAGAGAGAGTTTTAAACCTAACATTTTAGGTGTGTAAATGCAACTCTAATTAACTGTGAAATAGTAAAGGGCAAAGCTAACGTAGATTATTAAATAAAGGTTTAACTATGATTTAGATTCAATAAAACAATTATGTACATTAACTTATAATTGATCATTATTAAATGTATAATTAGTGAGATTGAATAGCCAAGGAAAAGACAAAAGTCTACCTTTAATCTATTATTCATTCTCATATATAAAATTCTAATAATCATTGGCATATAATATAATTATGAATTTATAAATAAGATTACTTAAAAGATGAATTTTAAATCCTTATGCATGTTATCTAATTATTNAAAGTCTACCTTTAATCTATTATTCATTCTCATATATAAAATTCTAATAATCATTGGCATATAATATAATTATGAATTTATAAATAAGGTTACTTAAAAGATGAATTTTAAATCCTTATGCATGTTATCTAATTATTATAGATTTGATTATGGATAAATAGCTAAACTATAATATGGCATTTGAGTAAAGCTTTTCTGAATGTTAATCTCAAGCTGTTCGATTTTATAGTGCTTGAGCAGCTGATTAGAGAATAAGGCAAAGTTGTAAATAATAGATTATGACTAAATTTGAATTACCATGCACAAAGGTAAAAACTTTGTAAAAACAAGATTTATTGTAAGACTGAAATAGTCTTATGAAATTAAATTATCTTTTGTTTTTACAAAGGCCCCTGATGAATTACTCCTTTTAATATGAGCAACCTCTTCCCTATAATTAAACTGATGATATTTCCTGTCACAATTGTGTCTACAAGTAAGGCAACATGACCCATGATGCAACCGACACCATAGCAAATGTAGAGACAATTTCAGTATCTCCTGATCATCAAAGGGCTACAGAAAATATATGCATTTTCCTCTTTGGTACTGAAACTCTCATTACTTAGTATCCAAAGAAAGCTTCTAAGGAACTATAATTAAAGAGAAAAAGTTGCACATTGATTTTAGTTATTTTTATTTCAAATATTGAGTCTTTTTTTCCAAGCATAGAAAGAAATTTAAAATTGTTTTCGGTGGGTAATTCATTCATAGTGAAAATCTATAGTAAGATTAGGGATAATACATTGAGAAAATTCCCTCTTGTGACATATAAATCTATCAGTTACTCAAAGGAAAGTGAATAGGTCAGTTTCAGCCTGGTTAGGAGCTCACTCAACTACATAAAACAATGCAAAGGCCTTCCTTGGGAGAAGTGGGAGAAAGTGTGAAATCTACCTTCCCTGGCCTATTCCCTCAGCTGGCATTGTAATAGCAGCTATTACATATGTTGTTGTGAGCAGCAAATCCAATCAGTCATGTGTATAAAGGTCCTAGCACAATTCTTGGCACATTCCTTTTAAAAGTAGGAAAATCACTACTGTGATTATCCCTTCTCCTACCCTTCATATTTTGAGAAGAATACTTACTAAGATGGATAACGTGGGAGGAAAAGAGACATCTGTTTTTCCTACTCCTGATCTATCAGTTTTAATATATTCTGTTTCCAGCCTTGTCTCTGCATGAGGCAACCTTTACAGAACTGTTTGAGGCACTTGCCACCTTTATATACATTACATGTGAGTTACAGAGTTTATATGGCTGCCTTAAGACTACTTTTGGCAGGAAGGGATGATCATCTTGCATATTTACTAAAATAGTCAACATTAAGGAGACATGGAAAACTAGACATTGTCTCCTGATCTTAATAAGAGATTTTGTTTTAGTAGAAAGTGTTTTCTGCATATATACCAACTAGAGTTTTGCTTATTTTCTGAAATTAGTATAAATGAAATTTTAGAGTGAGCATTCTTTTCTGTTCAATTTATTTTACTCAGTATTTATATATTTCCAATGCTGTACTAACTTATTGAAATTTTATAATGTCTTGCTTTGTGGTAGAACATTTTGTTTTTGTCCTTCATTATGATCCTGTTTAATTTTTCATGTCAGTATACATTTTTTAATCCATTTACAAGTTTTACTCCCCTCCCCCCAACCTCCACACACATCCAGGATTTAGGAAGTCTAAATCAGACATAGAATGTCCCCAAATTGCATATGATTTTTTAAATGAATAGATTCTAACTTTTATCAAATACTTTATTGCATTTTTGAGTGACCATTTGATAATAGTGGGGCTTCCCTGATAACTCAGCTGGTAAAGAATCTGCCTGCGATGCAAGAGGTGCTGGTTCAATTCCTGGGTTGGGAAGTTCCCCTGGAGAAGGGATAGGTTTCCCACTCCAGTATTCTGGGGCTTCCCTAGTGGCTCAGATGGTTAAAAATCCACCTGTAATGCAAGACATACCTGGGTTCAATCCCTGGGTTGGGAACATCCCTTGAAAAAGAGAACAGCTACTCAATCCAGTATTCTGGCCATCTCCATGGACAGAGGAGCAGGCTATAGTCCATGGGATCACAAGGAGTCTGATACAACTACGTGACTATCATTCATTTATGATAATATTTATTTCTTTTAACATCATGTTCAGGTCAATTGTACTGACTAGTTTTAAACTGTTAAACCAATCTTGCAATCCAAGAAAATGCTCAACTCTTGGTTTTATATATTTGTCTCCTATGTATAGCTGGGTTTATTTTACTAATTTTTGTTTGTTTGTTTGTTTTATGGAATGTATTTTATGATGATTCGTTAGGAGCTTTTTCCTTTGAAATGCCCTTGTCAGGTTTGAAAACAGAGTTATGATAGTCTCATTGTTTAAGTTAAAGGATGTTTCCTCTTCTATACATTCCAAAAAATTTTGTGGAAGACTAGTGTTGTTTCTTTCTTAGAAGGAATTTAAGTAAGTGCAATTACTACAGCAAAATATGCATACTATCAGTTGTGATACATATCACAAAATGGATCTCCATACATACAGTAGCAGTTTACCTAAAGTTGTCATTAGACTGCATATAGTCAACTGTATGATAACAGTCTTCCTAGCCTTTAACTGAAGCATAAAGTTTCAGTATTTTAATTTGGATTTAAAAATTAACAATAATATTAAAATTCTCTTTTAAATCAATTAACCATTAGTATATTTTATTTCTTGCATTCTATCTATGTTATTTGCCTGTTTCTGTCCTGTGGGAGAGCCCATTATTTATTGACTGGTTAATAAGTAAACTAAATGGACATAAGTTTAAGCCAACTCCAGGAGATAATAAAGGACAAGGAAGCATGGTGTGCTTTAGTCCACGTGGTTGCAGAGTGAGAAACGACTGAGTGACTGAATAACAACATCAAATAAATAACCTTTAGATTTTATATATAAATATAAATTATATATAATATGCATACATTTATATAGTAGAATGAATAGTTCTAATGCTACCATAAACGTAAATTTATTTTCCAGTATTTTAAAAATTTAGTATCAGTTAATTACTAGAATACATTAAAATGTAAATAAAGTTACCTGAAAGAAAAATTATTATATTTATTGATTAATCAAAATTTCTTCAGATTTTTTTCTATGCCTTTTTTATTACACATTAGTTCCCCACATTTGCTTGATATACTTCAGGGTTGTTTTTTCCATGGAGCAAAATGTTTACTCTTGAACTATTACTGAAGTATGAGAATTTGATAGCATTTTAGTATGCTTTAAGAAATCTTCAGTTTAGTTCAGTCGCTCAGTCATGTCCGACTCTCTATGACCCCATGAATCACAGCATACCAGGCCTCCCTATCCATCACCAACTCCCGGAGTTTAACAAACTCATGTCCGTCGAGTCAGTGATGCTATCCAGCCATCTCATCCTCTGTCGTCCCCTTCTCCTCCTGCCCACAATCCCTCCCAGCATCAGGGTCTTTTCCAGTGAGTCAACTCTTTGTATGAGGTGGCCAATGTATTGCAGTTTCAGCTTCAGCATCAGTCCTTCCAATGAACATCCAGGATTGATCTCCTTTAGGGTGGACTGGTTGGATCTCCTTGCAGTCCAAGGGACTCTCAAGAGTCTTCTCCAACACCACAGTTCAAAAGCATCAATTCTTCAGTGCTCAGCCTTCTTCACAGTCCAACTCTCACATCCATATATGACCACTGGAAAAACCATAGCCTAGACTAGACAGACTTTTGTTGACAAAGTAATGTCTCTGCTTTTGAATATGCCATCTAGATTGGTCATAACTTTCCTTCCAAGGAATAAGCATCTTTTAATTTCATGACTGCAGTCACCATTTACAGTGATTTTGGAGCCCCCCAAAATAAAGTCTGACACTGTTTCCACTNGGCCCATTTTTTGATTGGGTCGTTTATTTTTCTGGAGTTGAGCTGTATAAGTTTCTTGTATATTTTTGAGATTAGTAATCTTGAGAACGAAGAATGGAACTGGAGGAATGCAGTGATTTTGGAGCCCCCAAAAATAAAGTCTGACACTGTTTCCAATGTTTCCCCATCTATTTCCCATGAAGTGATGGGACCGGATGCCATGATCTTCGTTTTCTGAATGTTGAGCTTTAAGCCAACTTTTTCACTCTCCTCTTTCACTTTCATCAAGAGGCTCTTTAGTTCCTCTTCACTTTCTGCCATAAGGGTGGTGTCATCTGCATATCTGACGTTATTGATATTTCTCCCGGCAATCTTGATTCCAGCTTGTGCTTCTTCCAGCCCAGTGTTTCTCGTGATGTGCTCTGAATATAAGTTAAATAAGCAGGGTGACAAAAAACACCCTTAATGTACTCCTTTTCCTTTTTGGAACCAGTCTGTTGTTCCATGTCCAGTTCTGTTGCTTCCTGACCTGCATATAGGTTTCTCAAGAGGCAGGTCAGGTGGTATGGTATTCTCATCTCTTGAAGAATTTTCCACAGTTGCTTGTGATCCACACAGTCAAAGGTTTTGGCATAGTCAATAAAGCAGAAATACATGTTTTTCTGGAACTCTTGCTTTTTCAATGATCGAGTGGATGTTGGTAATTTGATCTCTGGTTTCTCGGCTTTTTCTAAAACCAGATTGAACATCTGGAAGTTCATGGTTCACATACTTCTGAAACCTGGCTTGGAGAATTTTGAGCATTACCTTACTAATGTGTGAGCTGAGTGCAATTGTGCAGTAGTTTGAGCATTCTTTGCCATTGCCTTTCTTTGGGATTGGAATGAAAGCTGACCTTTTCTAGCTCTCTATATAGATAAATGATTCTGAAGTAGAAAATAATTTTTAAATTTAATAAGTAGGATTAAAAAGGATTTTAAGGTTATTAATTTAAAAGACACTCTTTAAGTCAGTTCAAATTTCAATCTTGGCATAAAGGTGTGTTTATTTTCAAAATGTTCCAAAACATAAAATGGAGGCATAGGGAAAGCATGCGCAATTAAATGGAGAAAATCAGTTAAAATCATTGCTTTAAGCAATAGGAAGACTTTAGTTAATATGGATCAGCCCCATCTTCAGTTATATCTTGCAAATATGGCATTTCTAATATTGAACTAATTCTAGGAGCAAAATAAAAACATTTTATCTTTCTCATTTAAGAAACGTTGACCGTGCTGCTAGGTATGGTACATAAACATTATTTCTTCTTTACTTAAAATTTGTTGATAGAGAAGCAATCTCCAAAATGCTGGCAAAAACCACTTTCATAGTTAAAGCAGCTTTCTATGTGCTATGGTGTTAGAAATGTTATCATACTGAAGATGTAAATTTGATTGTTATGCAGGTTGTTGCTGAGGGAGAATATATATGGGACTTTAATATTTTTCCCACATCACACATATAATTTATCCAAATAATTTGTAATTAACCAATCAGCCTTATTTAAACTCTGAGAAACTACTGATAAAATTGAATGGGCCTTTAATTTATGGCCAGTAAACCACCTTTCAAGATAACAAAACATACGGAGAAGAAGATTAATAAATGCAATAGTGAATAAGCTGTCTTGGTTGCTTTAAGCACTGCTGGCTTTAAGGCAGAGATATGGTGTCATGATTTCAGTTTCTTCAAGTTCTTAAATACAGTCGCCTTTGAAAAGTTGTATTGGGAGTTATTATCCATATTTCACTGGGACATACAGAGAAAACAAAAACTTACTTTTAAGAACTTACAGGCTAACCTTTTAAGAATGTAACACTTTATTTTATGTTATATACAATTAGTCTCTAATTTTTGTAACTTGAAAATTTATTGATTGTGCATAAGGTTAGAAGTGCCTAATCTAAACACACTTCCTGTAAATATGCTTACCATCATTCTGACCACACACAGACCCATATATAAGCATATGAGCCTGAATGAGCTTTAGTGAGTTGGGGGTGGGGAACAGAGAAGAAAGAGAAGCCAAAAGTAGATTTCTATGAAGAATAGGATCCATTTTTATTTTTGTTGTTATGGGGGTGAATATGCAGATGGAAACAATAGCTGGAGTCTCTAAAATGTCCAGTTATGTCCATTTAACCTTTTATTAAATACTTATAATTTGTCTTCCATTGCACTAGACGTTTAGAATTTAAGGTTGAAAAAAAATGAAGTATTTTGCCCCCTCAAAGAGCTCAGTGTTGAAATAAGTATACCATGAACAAAACAGAAAATGGAAGGCTAGTGACTGCTACCCACAGAAGCACACTCCCATGGCACTGCAAATAAGAATTTGTCCTTGTTAAGCAGAGGGAAACCTTGCTGAAGGACTGACATGTGATTCAGACCTTGCGTTGTGTAACAGGTAAGCATGGAAAGAGACTGTTAAACAGAAAGGTTCACAAATGGTGCGGTGGTCATGAGTATAAAACTCTGACTCTTTGGCTATAATTTTTCTCAGTAAAATTAGTGTTACATGTAATGTCATATTCTAGACTGGATCCTAGGACAGAAAAAGGACTAAGTGAAAAAACTTGTAAAATCAAGTAGAATCTGGAAGTTAGGTAATGTCAATTTGTTATGAGGCTCAATCATTTCCTTATAGTGCTAGCTTACTGCTGGCTGTCACTCCAGAGCAACAGCTTGCAATGGCTTCTGCCTATTGTGCACCTTGTATCTGAAAGGGTGATGTCAGCCAAACCCATTTTCCAATTTCAGTGGGTTCCGTGGGACCTAGTAATGGAAATATTTGGATTTCAGAAAAGTAAGTTGATAACAAATTCATTAAAACACATGGAGTTTATAAATTAAAAAATAAAACAAAAAACCTTGAAAAAGTTTTCACTACATTTGAAAAAGTCCTAAAAAACAAACAACATATCAAGAAAAAGTTGTGAACCTAAAAGCAGCTTTTCTAAGATGTTACTAATTAAAACAACTTCTTATAAATCATGCCAGAGGAAAGCCTGAATTGTCTTTCTAGTTCCTATACTTAAATATTCTCAGGAATTTAAGAAATACTGCCACCATACATAAAGCATTATGAAAATGAGCAGGCAAAAATAAAACATAATTTTCTCAATTTTGGATTATTGTTATGAATATATTTATATAAACCTCTTAATATAAATTCATGTTGTATCTTCATTTTGAAGTTATGACTTTGGTAGTATATATCTTAAAATGATTCCTCTAAACGACTATGGTTTTTTCAGTAGTCATGTATGGAGATGAGAGTTGAACTATAAAGAAGGCTGAGTGCCGAAGAATTGATGCTTTTTAACTGTGGTATTGGAGAAGACTCTTGAGAGCCCCTTGGACTGCAAGGAGATCCAACCAGCCCATCCTAAAGGAGATCAGTCTTGGGTGTTCATTGGAAGGACTGATGTTGAAGCTGAAACTCCAGTACTTTGGCCACCTGATGCAAAGAGCTGACTCATTTGAAAAGACCCTGATGGTGAGAAAGATTGAAGGCAGGAGGAGAAGGGGATGACAGAGGATGAGACCGTTGGATGGCATCACCGAGTCAATGGACATGAGTTTGGTTAAGCTTTGGGAGTTGGTGACAGACAGGGAGGCCTGGCATGCTGCAGTCCATGGGTTCACAAAGAGTCAGACATGACTGAGTGACTGAACTGAACTGAACTGAAACTTAAAACTAGAAGTCACAAAAATTCCTGGATTCATCTCTGCAGCAGAATCACTAAAAATGACTGATAGGAAATTAAAACAACAAAATTTGTTATAAAAACTCAAATGCCCATAATTTTAAAATGTGCTTTATGAGGAATATTTTGCATACAAAGAGCAAAGGTGGTCTATGTCTGATTAAGAACAAAGTCTGTGTTATGTGAACAAATGGCAAAGGAGTGTATTTCATGAGGCCTGTGTTCCTTATGTGAGAATGAGCATTTTCAGAGATTTAACTGGGTGAATATCAGTCCCTTAACCCTGATGAATCACTTCCTAGAAACTTGAAGGTAACTGAAGACAAGCTACTGAAGCTGCTTATAGAATGGTTCTCTAAAAACAAAAAACTATGAAACAATAAGGATTTTTTACTCAGAATGACCTTGATTTCCTGAATTTTCTCCAAGCCTGCCACAACTATATGCTATAAAACTCTACTCACAGATCACTTCCTAACCACATGTCTCAACTGCAAAGATAACTCAAGAGGAACACTAAGTCCTGATTTTCAGAGAAGAACACATCCACTAGAAGACAGCTTGTCACACATATGAGAAACATGACTGGTAAGACCAGATGGTCCAGTGGTCACCATGCAATCTCTAGCTGGATAGCCCAGCTTGGATGTGAGCTCCACCACCGAATATGCCAGAGCACTGAGCAAGTTACTCAGTCTCTCTGTGACTAGATTTCCTCATCTGCTCAATGGGGATAATGACATAACCTATCTCAAGTTGTGATGAGGGTTAACTGAGTCAGTACTCATATAGTACTTAGGATAATACCTGGAAGATAATATAAAACTGTGTTTTTGTTTTTTAGTTAAAAACTCACTAATCAAGTTATTAACCAGTGGGAAGAAATAAAGAAACTTGGGAGTCAAGATCATTATTTTGAAAAATCTAAATTGTCTTTCTACAAAAAAGGACCTGGTCTAAACTCAGTAAAAAAACAGAAATGCAAGTATAAGCTAGATAAGATTCAGGGCCATATATACAGGGATTTTTAAAATCGATTTCTCCATACTGATCCCTTACTCTAGCTTTATTGAGGTAACTACTTTAATGTGTTTAATTAATATTTTATTTTGCAAAATTGACATCACTGTTTTATGTGTATGTCTTTAATTTGAAAAATGTTGCTGTATCATATACCTCATTATATGTCTTATTTTTTTTCAGTAATCAGCATGTTATGGATATTTACCAATGTTGTTTGCTGTACTGCTAAACCACTTCCTTCAAGCATTTAGTAATACCTCATGGTGTGCATTCAGCTCATTTTATCCATTTTGCTCTCCAAGTGATAGACACACAGTTTGACAGGCAGACATTTGAGGAAAAACTGTGTTTATCCTTCGTAAAAACTGTAGGGACATCTATATGCTGGTAGGTAAAGGAAGATATATGCATATGACAGACACATTTTGGAAAGTAATCTTTTACCAACTATACAGTTTAAGTAATAGCTCCTTGTGTTAATGTATGTGTTTCTCACAAGTGATTCTTCTATGATTTCTTTACACACGTAATTTCAGATTTTTTGCTTTCTTTCTAAGGAGTTTACTCATGTCACTTAACAAATTTTTCTACTAAAATTTCCCCTTTGGAAACAGGTTGTTGAATGTTTTACATAATAATCCCTAACTTTAGATACACTGAAAGATCTCTTACCAGTCATCTATTTCTTAACTTAGTCTGCAGTATCCTTGGTTAGGAAGGTATTGATATTCTCAACTGTGAAATTTCTTAACTGTGAAATTTCAAATTCACAAAGTTGCAGTAAAACTCAAATTATCTCTTATGCCATCCATGAATATGCATTGGTTGTTTACAATTTGCTTTTGGTAACTTGTATATAAAGTACATATATGAACACATGCACACATACTGTAAATACATATTTGTATTTTTTTCTGAATCATTTGAGAGGAGGCTGCAGAAACTATGCTCCTCTACTCTTAAATATTTCACTGTGTATGTCCTAAGGGCAAACAAGTGATCTTATATAACTACAGTAAACTTTTCAAAGTCAGAGAATAACATTGATTCAATATTTTCTAACCTACAATCCATTTTTAAACACTGTCAGCTAGCCTGATAATATTCTTTAAATGTCTTACCATTCCCAATCTGGGATCACACACTGCATTTTGTTACCGTGCCAAATGACAAAAATAATACAGTGAAGTCATGTGTTTGATGTCCTTCATTCAAGAGAAAAACAACACATGGTTGTGAAAGTGTGGTACCTCACAGGCAGTGGAGCACTGTTCCTGAGAGGGCGACCTACCCATCTAACTATATTATCTTCACTTTGCTTCTTTAATTCTTGGACAAGATTTTTAATTAAAACAGAAATCAATAGACTCTTATATTCTAGCTTTATAGCTGTTTGTCTCTGGAATGCTTTTCTTTCCCTTTGAGTCCACAGTTTCAATTAGCTTATGGGAGAAAACTTAAAACAAAAAGCTCTTATCAGGGACTTCCCTGTCAGTCCAGTGGTTAAGACTTTGCCTTCCATTTCAGAGGATGTGATTTCAAACCCTGGTCAGGGAGCTAACATCCCACATGCTTCCCTGCCAAAACAACAACAACAACAAATCCAAAGCATAAAACAGAAGCAATATTGTAACAATTCAAGAAATACTTTTAAAAATTGGTCCACATCAGAAAAGAAAAAAACTATCTTTTTTTTCTTATTTATTTATTATTGTTATTATTATTTTAATTTACAATATTGTATTGGTTTTGCCACACATCACCATGAATCTGCCACGGGTGTACACGTGTTCCCAATCCTGAGCGCCCACCCATCTCCCCCCACCACACCATCCCTCCAGGTCATCCTAGTGCACCAACCCCAAGTATTCTGCACCCTGCATCGACCCGAGACTGGCGATTCATTTCTTATATGATATTATACATGTTTCAATGCCATTCTCCCAAAACATCCCACCCTCTCCCTCTCCCACAAACAACTAACCTCAAAAATATACAAGCAACTCTTGCAGTTCAATTCCAGAAAAATAAACGACCCAATCAAAAAATGGACCAAAGAACTAAATAGACATTTCTCCAAAGAAGACATACAGATGTCTAATAAACACATGAAAAGATGCTCAACATCACTCATTATCAGAGAAATGCAAATCAAAA
The DNA here is from genome assembly GCA_006410875.1 of Neotragus pygmaeus. NCBI lineage: Eukaryota > Metazoa > Chordata > Mammalia > Artiodactyla > Bovidae > Neotragus > Neotragus pygmaeus. Next base: position 223,645 of record SJYV01005869.1, on the reverse strand, counting down.
CCACAATGAAGTACCATTTCATGCCAATCAGAATGGCTGCTATCCAAAAGTCTACAAACAATAAATGTTGGAGAGGGTGTGGAGAAAAGGGAACCCTCTTACACTGTTCATGGGAATGCAAACTAGTAGAGCCACTATGNATGGCTGCGATCCAAAAGTCTGCAAGCAATAAATGCTGGAGAGGGTATGGAGAAAAGGGAACCCTCTTACACTGTTGGTGGGAATGCAAACTAGTACAGCCATTATGGAGAACAGTGTGGAGATTCCTTAAAAAATTGCAAATAGAACTGCCTTATGACCCAGCAATCCCACTGCTGGGCATACACACCGAGGAAACCAGAACTGAAAGAGACACATGTACCCCAGTGTTCATTGCAGCACTGTTTATAATAGCCAGGACATGGAAACAACCTAGATGTCCATCAGCAGATGAATGGACTCTGAAGGAGAGGGAGAGGGTGAGATGATGTAGGAGAATGGCATTGAAACATGTATACTATCATGTAAGAAATGAATCACCAGTCTATGTCCGATACAGGATACAGGATGCTTGGGGCTGGTGCATGGGGATGATCCAGAGAGATGATATGGGGTGGGAGGTGGGAGGGGGGTTCAGGATTGGGAACTCATGTATACCCATGGCAGATTCATATCAGTGTATGGCAAAACCAATACAGTATTACAAAGTAAAATAAAGTAAAAATAAAAATTAGAAATAAAATTAAATAAATGCTCAGTAAATTTCTCTCTATTTTTCCTCTCCCTTTTCCTTTCTGATCTGCAGAACATGAAAATCATAATAAAATTTTATTCTATTTTCAAGACTCTCAGATTCAGCACAATTCTAAATAGTTCAATCATCTAGTGGAAATTCTGAAGGTTAGAGAAGATAAACATAATATGGTCGATAGGCCTAGAAGACAAAGAGTTTTTTTTCAGTTCAGTTCAGTTGCTCAGTCGTGTCCAACTCTGTGATTGCATGGACTGCAGCACACCAGTCCTCCCTGTCCATCACCAACTCCCAGAACACACTGAAACGCATGTCCATTGAGTCAATGATGCCATCCAACCATCTCATCCTCTGTTGTCCCCTTCTCCTCCTGCCTTCAATCTTTCCCAGCATCAGGGTCTTTTCCAATGAATCAGTTCTTCGCATTAGGTGGCCCAAGATTTGGAGCTTCAGTATCAACTTCAGTCCTTCCAATGAATATTCAGGACTGATTTCCTTTAGGATTNTGTCCCCTTCTCCTCCTGCCTTCAATCTTTCCCAGCATCAGGGTCTTTTCCAATGAATCAGTTCTTCGCATTAGGTGGCCCAAGATTTGGAGCTTCAGTATCAACTTCAGTCCTTCCAATGAATATTCAGGACTGATTTCCTTTAGGATTTCCTAAAGTGTTTTTAGGACCAGTGTTAAAAGCTCTGTCAGAATGAGGAAAATGGAAAAGTAACTTAATCCACTGGGTACAATGCTGAGCTAAGCAGATTACATGTGGAATTTTTGGAATTCCTCCTCCAAGGACAAAAGCCTGGAACTTTAAGGACTATATTTCTGGAGGTAAAGAATGTCTTGATTGGGCTAAGAAATGCAATTCCCATCCCTCAAATTTGAACTGGAGAAGAATTTCCAATTTTGAATTCGTCATGGCTCTCATTTTCCTCTTTAGAGTCTGTCATGTCTCTCAAGAAATGGGTAGTTTGAGGTCCTGGTCTGGAAAACAGTGTCAGCAAAATTTCAATAATTAGTCCTGGGAAGAATTGGCCCATTAATGCTGTTTCCATTTTCAACTTAATAGAATTCTTTGCTGAAGACTGGCAGCATGGTAGCTGAGATGAGAGTTTTGAATTCCATCCCATTTGGGTTTAAACCCCAGTCTACCACCTAGCAGATGCCACTCTTACCCCTGTGCCACTTTTCCTTAGCCCATCTCTGATTTTTGTAGTTGTTCAGTCACTCAGTTGTGTCCAACTCTTTGCGACCCCATGGACTGCAGCACACCAGGCTTCCTTGTCCTTCACCATCTCCCAGAGATGGCTCATGTCCATTGAGCTGGTGATGCCTTCCAACTGTCTCATCCTGTGTCACCTGCTTCTTCTGCCTTCAGTCCTTCTCAGCATCAGTTCAGTTCAGTCGCTCAGTCGTGTCCAACTCTTTGCAACCCCATGAATCGCAGCACGCCAGAGATCACCAACTCCCACAGTTCAATCAGACTCACGTCCATCGAGTCCGTGATGCCATCCAGCCATCTCATCCTCTATTGTCCCCTTCTCCTCCNAATTATACAGAATGAAGTAAGCCAGAAAGAAAAACACCAATACAGTATTGTTGCTCAGTTGCTCAGTCGTATCCGACTCTTTGTGACCCCATAGACTGTAGCCTACCAGGCTTCTCCGTCCTTGGGATTTTCCAGGCAAGAATACTGGAGTGGGTTACCATTTCCTTCTCCAGGGGATCTTCCTGACCCAGGGATCGAACACGGGTCTCCTGCATTGGAGGGAGGCACTTTAACCTCTGTATACTAATGCATATATATGGAATCTAGAAAGATGGTAATGATAACCCTGTATGCAAGACAGCAAAAAAGACACAGATGTATAGAAAAACTATCTTAAAAAAAAAAAATTATTATCAGGTTCTGAGTATCAGCCTCCAATCTGGCAAACTTCTGATCATAGAACTACTTAGAAAATCCTTTCCAATATTTTGTCAGGTTTCAGCTGGTACAAATAACAAATATATCTGGTGGTACTGAATAAACACATGGAGCCACTCCCAAAGATAGCAAAAGACAGACTCAGGCAAGTCCCCCAGAACTGGCCAGAGTTGGTAAGACCCTACTTGCAAATGGAGTACAACCCACATTTCTGTCCAGCCATATTCTGGGGGCTCCAGACCTGATGCCTGAGCTGCTTGCATATGTAAGAACCCAACAACCTGTGTGCCCCAGGCAGGGAGAAAACCAAGCCAAGCTCTCAGAATACAAAGGAGACAAACAGGAAGGAAACTGCTGTTCCTGGGAGAGAGAAAGAACCAACAAATGGGCATCCCCAAACCAAATCCGTAAGAGAGTGTGAATTTGGAAAGGAAGAGACAGTGTGACAAGTCACCTTCTCTAGGTTCTCCAGAGCTCTGGAAGAGCTGACTCTGGTAAGAACTCTCACCCTGCACAGGCTTCTTCCAGGTTTCCCAAGATGCCATTGTTAGGCTCTGGAGCAACTGGTGCTTAAAGAACACAGTGTAGCTCTCATGTCTACCAACTTTGACAAGGTTTTCTATTCATTTTAATTTTGATTTCATCTTGGTTGCTTGAGGGAATAACTGGTGGCAGTTTACCACAGAAACCTAGGGATTCCTACCCGCCCATAAACTTTCAAGGACAAACTTTTATATATGTTTTATATATGCTCCTCACTGTTTTATGAAAGAATTTCAAGTATAAAATTAAGAAAGAAATGGTAGAATCCTGCAGTAATGGAGCTAAACTACCAGTTTCAATAAAAACTCATCAAGTTATAGTTTAATGGGAAATACAAAAATAGATAAAAGTAACAAACATACTAAGGCACACACATATATTTACATATATTTGTATCTATTTTTATATTTCTCCACTGATCCATCCAATAATAATATTTTACAGTGTGTTAAAACAGGTCCTTCCCTCTTTCCTTTAGAATGAATGGACTCTTTGCAGTTCTTATTCTCTCTGATTATATCTTAGAGTAAGTTTATTGTGTTCCTCAAAAAAATTCAACAGGAATTTTGATTGGGATTGCTTGAGTTTGTTTGTAACTATATGAAAGTGGAATTAGATAAATCCTGAGATAGGAAGTCCAAAGATCAGGATTTTAATACTGGCTACATAATTAGATAAATCATTAAGGGCAGATTACATTCTAAATAAACTGTACTCTTCTCACCTGTAAAATGAGTATAATAATATATGTTACAAAATATTGTCAAAATCAACAAATGAAAATTATGATTATTACTTATAAATATATTTTTCTCCTCCTTTCAAATTATTTTCCAGTTATTTCCTATATATCACAAAAAAAATTTCAACTAGCTGGAACTAAATAAATCTAAATAAACACTCATAGGATGATGACCTCATTTATTTCATGTTTAACTGATATGAACTGTGGTATTCAAATTATAGAGCAACTCTATATTCAGATCTTTATCCTTATATTTTAATTTAAAAAAATTTAGCATCTTTAAATTATATATAGTGTGGATTTTATCTATAAAGCTATGCTTTATAAATCTAGAGAAAGCATGAATTATCTAACCATATCATTATTTTAACAATTTTAGAAACTAAAATAATGGAGAAGTAACAGAAGAGACAAACAGACCTACTAAATTAAAAATAACAAAAGAATATGTACAAATAGAATATTTAAGTGTTCCAAGCAATCATTTTCTAAAGTTCTTAGTGACTAAGAAATTTTGTCCTTCACATTGCTGGGTCATTTTTGTTATGGTAATGAATGCATTTAGTCCTCAAATTGAAAAAAAAAAAGTATACTGCTTCTTTTTATAATAAGATTTATTTTTATTATGTAGTCCTTTGTTAATCTTAACTGGGAGATGGTTTTCTTCAAATATTATTGGATCCACATTTAGAAGGGCCTGCTTTACAAAGTACTGACTGATAATGTTTTCCAATCAACAAAGCCCTTGAAACTGTTCAGCTTGTTAGACATCTGCTATTGAAGAGTGCATCCGGCTCTGAAAACAAGATGCAAGGAAACACAGTCCTCATTTTCTCTAGCAGTTAGTTGCTCAAAAGACTATAGCCATTTCAAGAGGTGCTAGACATGCATGCATAAGGCTTGATCATGCTAACAATGAAGAAGTATAATGAGCATTTATGGTTTGAAGAGTTTCAAAAGGATGCAAATCAGTATCCTATCTACAAGGATAAAAATATCCCATCAAGTTAAAGAGCAATTTTGTAGATTTTAAGCTTATCATGAGCATAAAAAAAAAAAAAAAAGTGTTTACTACCCTTGCTGAGAGTATATCACATCAGTTAATTTCCCCAATGGGAGAGTACTTCAGGAATATCAAGGACTCTTATAATTCTTAACAGAGTACACAAGTAGGGCAGGGAGTCATGATAACAGTTGGGAAATGTTATCCCAGAAAACAGGGCATACATTTAACTGTCAAAGTTGAGAGCAAGGAGATGCCATCCATATTATCTTTATTCATTTTCTACTGCTGTGTAACAAACTACCCCAAACCTAGCTACCCAAAACAATGTCCAACAATTCTGATTCAGTTCTGCTAGTGAGAAGCCTGGGGGTGTGTCTGGGCTCCCTGCTCAGGGAATCCCAAGGCCAAAGTCAAGAGGCCAGCCAGGCATAGCACTTATCTGGATGCTCTGGGGAAGAATCCATTTCCAAGTTGATTCCCAACTGTGTCAGAATTCAGTTCCTTACAGCTGTAGGACTGAGGAGGAACAGAAGAGAAAGAAGTCACCAAATCTCTCCCTAATAAGACAGGATAAGTAAATAGTAGCAAAGTACACCACTCAAAATATGCCTCATTGGCATCCTGAGTATTTTTAACTAGTTTTTTTTTTTTAATTCATTTATTATTATTATTTTTTACTTTATTTTACTTTACAATACTCTATTGGCTTTGCCAATTAATTCATTTATTTTTTAATTGAAGGATAATTGCTTTATAAAATTTTGCTGTTTTCTGTCAAACCTCAAAATGAATCAGCCATAGGTATCCATATATTGTCTCCCTTTTGAAATTCCCTCCCATCTCTCTCCCCATCCCACCCTTCTAGGTTAATACAGATCCCCTGTTTTTAAGAAACAATGGGCAAAAGAGAAGCTCTGAAAATCTAGTAAAAGTTGCCCTTTTGCAAGAGACACTTACATTTATAAAGGAAGTATCCATTTGTAGGGATATCCCTCTCTGTACCAGGAAAAAGAAGATGACAAAATCTCAAGAAACACTGTATCGGTAGAAAAGCAAGAATTAAACCTGCCTTGGAGGAGGAAATGGCAACCTGCTCCAGTATTATTGCTGGAAATTCCATGGACAAAGAAGCCTGGTGGGCTATGGTCCATGGGGTCAAAAAGAGTTGGACATGACTGCACGCATGCACACACACAGACAAATCTGCCTAATAACCCATACTTTTTTTTTTTTACTGTGCTTTTCTGATAACTGACCTCCCACAGCCTTAATAGCTTTCTTTTGTCTTTAGCTGGAGATGGTATTTAAGATGGTGTCTTGGGCCATTTGGGGGGGTCACTCCGTTTTCCTGAGTCTCTCTTCTGTATGCAGGAGATAGGTAAGTTATTATACTTCTGTTTATTTTCCTCTTCTAGTGGGTCTTTTATTACAAGCCATCTCAGCCAAGAATCTAGAAGGGTAGATGGAAAGTTGTTTTCCTCCCTTATAACAGAAATTTCTTATTCTTCCCTCGTTCTTCCAGCCTACCTTTAATTACCTCAGATGCTCTATTTGCCACCTCTGCAGAAGCATCTGAATGAATGACACTCAATAATTTTCTTTAAAGTGAAGGACAAGACTATAAACCCACCTTCCAGTCCAGGTGTCTATTCAGGCAGGCACATCCTGAGCTGCTGCCATGAAAATGCCTGCTACTCTTATATACCATGTCTATTTTTAGTGGCACAATGCAAACATTGTTTCAGGAGTTGATAAAAGTTAAATAACTTTCTACTACATTACCATTAACGCGTTTTATCATACCATAAAAGAGGCACTAATTAGTACACAAAATCAGGGATGTTTTTTGTCTTTATGTTATAGAAATCATGAAAAATTTTGTATTTAGTATCATTCTTGATGTGTTAGAGAGAACTATAGACCACTCATAATGTAATTTTGCAAAGCCCACATATTCACAGATCATTAATGGTATGTATTTAAACTAAGTATTTTTCAAAAGAATACACTGAAGTTATTTTTTTTCATTGTTGCTACATAGTCAGAATCATAATCATAGGTTCTATAAGTAGGCCTCCAGTTTTCTACAAATATTTCATATCAGTAACAATTAAGCTTTTCTTCAAAAGTAAATGATTTTTTAGAATGACAATTTCCAAGGGGAATGATAGTAAGTCCTCATTAGTTACCTATTTTATTCATAGAAGTTTATATATATATATGTAAATCCCAATCTCCCAATTCACCCCACCCTACTCCTATTCCCCTTGGGCATCTACAAGTTTGTTCTCAATGTCTGTGTCTCTATTTCTGTTTTGGAAATGACATCATCTTTACCATATTTCTAGATTCCACACTGATGTGTTAATCAATGATATTTGTTTCTCTGGCTTATTTCACTTTCTGTGATGGTCTCCAGGTCCATCCACATCTCTGAAAATGACATAAATTACTTCCTTTTTATGAATATGTCTGAGTAATATTACACTGTGTGTATATATTCACCATACCTTCTTTATCCATTGCTCTTTTGATGGGCATGCAGGTTGCTTCTTCTATGGTCTGGCTATTGTAAATAGTGTTCCAATGAACATTGGGGTATATGTATCTTTTTAGATTATAGTTTTCTCTGGGTATGTGCCCAGAAGTGAGATTGCTCGATCATTTGGTAGCTCTATTTTTAGCTTTTTAAGGAACTTCCATACTATTCTTCATAGTGGCTATACCAATTACATTCCAAGCAAGAGGGTACCCTTTCCTCAAATAAAGATGCATTTATTCTTCATAGATTTTTTGATGATGGCCATTCTGATTGGTGCCATGAAATTAAAAGATGCCTGCTTCTTGGAAGAAAAGTTATGGCCAACCTAGACAGCATATGAAAAAGCAGAGACATAACTTTGCTGACAAAGATCCATCTAGTCAAAGTTATAGTTTTTCCAGTAGTCATGTATGAATGTGAGAGTTGGACTATAAAGAAAGCTGAGAGCTGAAGAATTGATGCTTTTGAACTGTGGTATTGGAGAAGACGCTTGAGAGTCCCTTGGACAGCAAGGAGATCCAACCAGTCCATCTTAAAGGAAATCAGTCCATAATATTCATTGGAAGGACTGATGCTAAAGCTGAAACTCCAAAACTTTGGCCACTTGATGAAAAGAACTGACTCATGTGAAAAGACCCTGATGCTGGGAAAGATTGAAAGCAGGAGGAGAAGGGGATGACAGAGGATGAGATGGTTGGATGACATCATTGACTCAATGGACATGAGTTTGAGTGAACTCCAGGAGTTGGTGATGGACAGGGAGGCCTGGCGTGCTGCAGTCCATAGGGTCGCAAAGAGCTGAGAGACTGAACTGAACTGATTCTGATTATTTGGAGTAGGAACAGGCAACTCACTCCAGTATTCTTGCCTGGAGAATCCCATGGACAGAGGAGACTGGCAGGCTGCATTCCATGGTGTTGCCCAGAGTCGGACGTGGCTGAAGTGATTTAACAGATTCTGATTGGTCTGAGGTGATCCCTTATGGTAGTTTTGATTTACATGTCCCTAAAAATTAGTGATGTAGAGCATTTTTTCATGTGTTTGTTGGCCATTTGGACGTCTTCTTTTGAGAAATATCTATTTAGGTCTTCTACCCATTTTTGGATTTTTTTTTTAATAAGCTGCATGAGCTGTTTAATTTTGGAGATTATCCCTTTGTCAGTTGCTTCATTTGCAAACAATTCCTCCCATTCTGAAGATTTTTTTTTTGTCTTGTTTATGGTTTCTGTTACTATGAAAAAGTTTTTTAGTTTAATTTGGTCCTATTTGTTAATTTCTGACTTTATTTTCATTATTTCATTTCATATGTAATGTCATAGAAATAAAAATTATACCTGTATGATTTAATCTATGATTTAATGCTTGTGTTTCCTTATTAATTTTCTGTCTGGGTGCTTTATCCATTGGTGTAAGAGGAATGTTAAAGTCCCTCACTATTATTGTGTTACTAATGATTTCCCCTTTTATGGCTGTTAGCATTTGCCTATGTATTGAGGTGCTTCTATGTTGGGTGAAAAATATTTACAATTGTTATATCTTCTTCTTGGATTGATCCCTTATCATCATGTAGTATCCCCCATCTCTTCTTTTAGCCTTTATTTAAAGTTTATTTGATCTGATATGAATATTACTACTCCAGCTTTCTTGTGATTTCCACTTGCATGGAATATCTTTTTCCATCCCTTAACTTTCAGTCTGTATATGTCCCTAGCTCTGAAGTGGGAATAGACAGCGTAGACAGGGTATATACAGATCTTGTTTTTGTATCCATTCAGCCAGTCTGCAGTCTCTTGGTTGGAGCATTTAATACACTTACATTTAAGGTAATTATATGTATATTCCTATTATCATTTTCTTAATTATTTTGGATTTGTTTTAGAGGTTTTTTTCCCTTCTTTTGTGTTTCCTGACTAGAGAATGTCCTTTAGCATTTATTTTTAAAGCTTAATTGTTGTTGCTGATTTCGCCACCAAAATCCAAATGAGATCCTTGCTGGGTAGTCATCTCGACTGTAGGTTTTTCCCTTTCATCCTTTTAAACATATCTTGCCATTCCCTTCTGACCAGCAGCGTTTCTGCTGAGAACTCAGTTGATAATTTGATAGGGATTCCCTTGAATGTTGTGTGTGTGTGCTCGGTTGTGTCTGACTCTTTGAGACTCCACGGACTGTAGCCTACCAGGCTCCTCCGTCCATGTGATTTTCCAGGTAAGAATACTGGGGTGGGTTGCCATTTCCTTCTCTGGAGGAATCCTCCTGATCCAGGGAGCAAAGCTGTGTTTTGTGTCTCCTTTACACAATTCTTGTGTAAAGAATTGACATTGGCAGGCAAATTCTTTACCGCTAGCGCTACCTTGTTATTTGTTGTTTTATGTTATATGTTATTTGTTGCTTTTCCCTTGCTTCATTATTTTTTTCTTTGTATTTAATATTTGTTAGTTTTATTAATATATGTCTTGAAGATCAATTTACACTGATTATTTTAAGGTCCAAAAACTCACGAAGAACCTTTGACCTTTCTTCTAACTCCTAAAAGAATGTAGATAGAAGAGCTGCTTCAGGAAGGGAGGCTTCACCAGAGAGGTCTATAGAATGAACATGGAACAACAGAGTGGTTCCAAATAAAGAAAGAGTATGTCAAGGCTGTATATTGTCAGCCTGCTTATTTAACTTATGTACAGAATACATCATGAGAAATGCTGGGCTGGAAGAAGCAGAAGCTGGAATCAAGATTGCTGGGAGAAATATCAATAACCTCAAATAAGCAGATGTCACCACTCTTAAGGTAGAAAGTGAAGAGGAACTAAAGAGCCTCTTGATGAAAGTGAAAGTGGAGAGTGAAAAAGTTGACTTAAAGCTCAACATTCAGAAAATGAAAATCATGGCATTTGGTCCCATCACTTCAAGGCAAATAGATGGGGAAACAATGGGAAAAGTTACAGACTTATTTTGGGGGGCTCCAAAATCACTGCAGATGGTGACTGCAGCCATGAAATTAAAAGATGTTTTCTCCTTGGAAGAAAAGCTATGACCAACCTAGACAGCATGTTAAAAAGCAGAGACATTACTTTGCCAACAAAGGTCNGAATATTCATTGGAAGGACTGATGCTGAAACTCCAATATTTTGGCCACCTGATGAGAAGAACTGACACATTTGAAAAGACCCTGATGCTGGGAAATATTAAAGGTGAGAGAAGGGGACAACAGAAGACGAGATGGTTGGATGGCATCACCGACTCAATGGACATGAATTTGAGTAAGCTCTGGGAGTTATGATGGACAGAGAACCCTGGCATGCTGCAATTCATGGGGTCACAAAGAGTTGGGCATGGCTGAGTGACTGAGCTAAACTGAAGGTGCAATAGACTGGGGGGAACCTAGCAAAGTCTGTATGTTAAAATTTCACTCTATCTCCTGTTGTCTCTGTATGACTCAGAAAACACTTGTTTTGCAAACATTTGTCTTTCCATCTCCATGTCGTGTGAATTGTCTTGCCCCTCTCTGAATTTCCAAACCAATAGCCCCAACATCCTCACTTGTCTTTAGGTGAAAATGATATTAAAGTGAGGGTTTTGGCCACTTTGGCCAGTTACTCAGTTTTCCTGGGTTTCCTCCATGTATAAACATTAAAGGCTTTTGATTTTTTCTCCTGTTAATTGATTTCGTGTCCATCTAACTCTTAGACCAGGTAGAAGTACCTAGAAGGGCAAAACGTGTTCCTCATAATATCTTAAAGACAACAAGCACTGGAAACAGAATTATTGAAATAGTAAACAATGTCTGTATTTAAATCAACATTCCTAACCTTCCCAAAGCCAACCTGCTCCAAAATGCATGCGTGCTAAGTTGCTTCGGTTGTGTTTGACTCTTTGTGACCCTATGAACTGTAGCCCGCTGGGCTCCTCTGTCCATGGGGTTCTCAAGGCAAGAATACTGGAGTGGGTTGTCATGCCCCTTCTCAGGGATCAAACTCCCAATTCTTATGTCTCCTGCTTTGGCAGGCAGGTTATTTGCCACTAGCACCTCCTATGAAGCTCCAAAGTATAAATACTTAAAATTCCTATGGAATAAAAAAGAATAAATTAATCCAAGATCCTTTGATTAGATGCTAGGAAACACCCATGGAAAAGGCTATAGACACTTTCTTAAGCAGCTCTTATGAGCCTCAGGCCAATTCTCTAAACTCTAAGCTCAGGCTCTGCCATGTGGGGTAACCCTCCTTGTCCAACTTGAGGACAGTGACTGAAGTCTCTCTCAGAAGTCACACTGTCCAAGTGGCAAATTCAGGTTGACCCCAATCTTGCCAGGATTCTGCCCCTGATCACTAACGATCAAACTACATTTCTCACCTCATTTTTTTTTTTTTTTTTTTCTGCTATAGGATTCCCATCGTGTCCAAATCCAGCGTATTTTATACTGGAGAAGGGGAAATGAGATCTCATTATGCTGTAACAAATTTATCCCTGTCAGGTCATTTAAAATACAAAGGGATTTTTTGAAGGAGGAAATTTTAGAAATGTCAATTATAGTAGCCATACTCACAAAGTCCTTAATAAGAAAAAAAGGTTGATTAAAAATTGTCCCAGCTTGGCATCACAGAAGAAAGGAGTAATGCCTAATAAATCTGACAATTTTTAAAGACAGAGCAGAAAGAATCAGCAGGAGAAATCTGAGGACCAATTTCCTTCTGGTTTGAGAGTACTTCAACAGACTATGCCACACAAAAGACTAATTCAGGGGGTCAGGAAGTATCGCACTCTGCAGTGAGCGCTGAAAACAGTCTAGGAAAATTTAGGTAGTAACGGGATTCCAGCAGGCAAATGCTTTGAAATGAACAGTGGCCGAGAGATCTGTAACTCAGGTAGGTATCTAGGGATTAGGCAATTTAACTATCAGTAACATAAGAAAGATGGAGAAGGCAATGGCACCCCACTCCAGTACTCTTGCCTGGAAAATCCATGGACGGAGGAGCCCGGTAGGCTGCAGTTCATGGGTCGCTAAGAGTCAGACACGACTGAGTGACTTCACTTTCACGCATTGGAGAAGGAAATGGCAACCCGCTCCAGAGTTCTTACCTGGAGAATCCCAGGGATGGGGGAGCCTGGTGGGCTGCCGTCTGTTGGGTCGCACAGAGTCGGACACAACTGAAGTGACTTAGCAGCAGCAGCAGCAACATAAGAAAGAAGAAATATGGCATGAGATAACGAAATAAACAATTTATACAGAAGTCAGAATACTGGTAAATCCATAAACAACAACAACAAAAACTGAATAGCCTGACCGGAACGTCAGGAGAAAGTTTAGTCACCATTATTTTTTAAAGTAAATATCTACCTAGCACAAAAACTGAGGTAATATAGTAAGGATAAATATAAACAGATAAAGAAAAATAATGCTTACAAGTTCAGGCAAAGATGTCAGTGGAGGATTAAAATGTTATTAACAGTTAAGATACTAAGACCTTGTTTATAATAAGGATTGACAATAAAGCTGAATATAATACGCAAATGTTGAGTTACTGATAACAATCAATTCAAATTAAGCAGATTATATTTTTGAGCAAGAACAAAACTGTCTCTTACCCAAAATGAATTTTACTTTGTTTTGAACCTATAAATTCTGCATTTAAAAAACTTAGTCCATTTCGTTACCCTTTTTCTGGCCACAGCAAATCTAATGCTACACATCCATGACTTCTATGCTTCCAACTCCCACACCTACACACACACACACACTCAAGGCTTCTATGTATTCCTCAGAATGTGTGAATTCTAGTGCAACTACATAAGCATAGAGGCAGGTCCAAACACAATGCTGTGCTCTGTAAGTCCTGTCTCAGATATTCCCATTTTCCCCACTTCAGTCTGCATTTCTTAAGTCACTGGTGGTATCCATTATGCAGGACTCCTCTGCTAAAGTCTTGCCTCACATGTGAAATTTAGCACAAAGTTTTAGACATAATCATATTTCTCACTAGCTGTGCCATCAGAGTAAGTGAATGGGTAGGAAGTGTGAATAGCCTATAATGGCATAGTAGGATATTTCATCAGGGCATTTGTGTGTCATTATATTGAAGATTCCTATAGCTAAGAAGCAGCTATTTTTGAGTGTCTGTGATTGTACAGAGGAGCTCTTCTGATATTTTATACAAATTACTGAATTTAATGCTCACAAAAAAAGCTATTTGGTAAAAATTATTATTCCTACTTTACAGTTAGAAATTTGAGGAACAGAGTAGTAGCTTCCATAAAATCATCGTATTCAAGAACATATTTTGTCTCAGCTAGGATACAAGCCCTATTTATCTTTCTTTACAACTTAGACTTAGAAACACTTTGATACTGTGTATCCAGACATAGAATAGCAGAAAAGGAAATGGCTCACAACTTAATTTTATCTAAGATCAGTCTTCTCCTAATTGGGTGTTAGTTAAAGCCAAGATAATTGTCATTACTGAAAAAATATCTTTAAAATATTCAAAACTTGATATGACTCAAAAATAAGGGGAACTTTGGGATATTCTGAAAGAGGGGAACTGTCACTTGCCAGTAGGTCTAAGTGATAATAAGAAAAATGCAATTCTTTAAAACAGTGATACAAGTCCCTCACTCAACGGGGTTCATTTACATCTCACTAAACTGGGTTTCAGATAAGGTGGTGGTGGTGGTATAGTCACTCAGTACTGTCCAACTCTTAGAATTCTATGGACTATAGCTTGCCAGGCTCCTCTATCCATGTTTCTCCAGACAAGAATACCAGAGTGGGTTGTCATTTCCTTCTCCAGGGGATCTTTCCGATCCAGAAACCTAACCCCTGTCTCCTAATCCCCTGCACTGCAGGTGGATTCTTTACCAACTGAGCTACCAGCAAAGCACTCAGATAGGGTATCAAAATATAATAATTAATTCATATTACCAAGCACAACTCAAGAAACAGATTCATGAACATTTTCACCTTCTAAGAGAACACTTTGTACCTTACACTGATTTTATTTGTGTATTTCAGGCAGATTAAGAAAAGGCATAGTACAAATACACTCTTAAATATAATAGTGAACTAAGATCTGATTATATTCTGTAGTTATTGCATTGCATGATAAAAATAAAAAGTAGCTGGTTAAGTGAAGGAGACAAAGGGAAATCAATGGGTACAACAAAGAAGAACAAAGCAAAACAATAAGGAGAGAGTGCTGCAATGACGTGTAAGAAACGAATCGCCAGTCCAGGTTTGATGAAGGATACAGGATGCTTGGGGCTGGTGCACTGGGATGACCCAGAGGGATGGAACCCACCTACCAATGCAGGAACTGTAGGAGACTTGGGTTCAATCCCTGGGTTGGGAAGATTCTCTGGAGGAGCACCTGGCAACCCATTCCAGTATTCTTCCTGGAAAATCCCATGGGCAGAGGAGCCTGACCAGCTACAGTCCACCGGGTCACACAGTCGGACATGACTAAATTGACTTGGCACGCACAGCACGCACGCATATATTTGAGTAAAGGAGTCTGGTTGCTCAATGGAAAGCATTTTCTGTTCAGGCCAGTAAAGATTCCCAAGATGATATTACTCAGAACCAGTTAAAATGAAGTAAAATTTTCAGGACTTTTAAAAATTAGTAAGCTTTTAAAAATGAGATACTAGTTTAAGATTTTCATAAAATTTGTGAAAACTGTAGAGTTCCAACAGAACTAAAATCCAGTTTTCCTTATTAATGAAATTTTACATTAGGATAGTGTAGTTGTCACAGGTAATAGTTAACTAAACTTTATACTTTATCCAAATTTCATTAGAACCACACACAGGACACTACCCTACACTTAGTGATCCTGTCTCCTTCGTCTGCTTTTGGCCATGACACTTTCTCAGATACTCCTTGTTACTAATGAATGACATTGACAGCAATGAGTATAAATCGTATATATTTTTAGAATGAACCTTAACTGAAGTTTGACTAATGTTTTTCTCTCATGGTTAGGACTGAAATTAGGTTACATTTGCAATAGTAATTACAGAGACAAATGTCATTCTTGTCATACTCTATCAAGTGCTGCTGCTGCTAANTGGGATTAGGGTTAGAGTGTTAGAGGGTGTTGCCTGTGTGCCATGTGCCAAAACGGGGGTAGTACTATACTTCGGAACACGGTTAGGTGTAGGGTAACGGTTAGGGGTTAGGTTTAGGGTTCGTTTAGCGTTATGGATTGGGGTTAGGGTTAGGGGTTAGGGTTAGGGTTTAGGGTAAGCGTTAGGATTTGGAGTTAGTGTTAGGGTTAGGGGTTAGGGTTTAGGTTTAGCGTTAGGGTTAGGATTGTGGGTTAGGGGTTAGGGGTTAGGGTTAGGGCTTCGGGTTAGGGTTAGGGTTTGGAGTTAGTGTTAGGGTTAGGGGTTAGGGTTTAGGTTTAGGGTTAGGGTTAGGGGTTAGAGTTAGGGTTAGGGTTTAGGGTTAGGGTTAGGGTTAGGGGTNCGTTAGGGTTAGGATTGTGGGTTAGGGGTTAGGGGTTAGGGTTAGGGCTTCGGGTTAGGGTTAGGGTTTGGAGTTAGTGTTAGGGTTAGGGGTTAGGGTTTAGGTTTAGGGTTAGGGTTAGGGGTTAGAGTTAGGGTTAGGGTTTAGGGTTAGGGTTAGGGTTAGGGGTTAGGGCTAGGGTTAGGGTTAGGGATTAGGGTTAGGGTTAGGATTTAGGGTTAGGGTTAGGGATTAGGGCTAGTGTTAGGATTTAGGGTTTAGGTTTTAGGATTAGGGGTTAGGGTTTAGGGTTAGGGTTATGGCTGGTTTAGGGGTTAGGATTAGGGCTAGGATTAAGGATTAGAGTTAGGGTTAGGGTTTAGGGTTAGGGTTAGGGATTAGGTTTAGGGTTAGGGTTTAGTGTTTAGGTTTTGGGGTTAGGGGTTAGGGGTAGGGCTAGAGTTAGGGATTAGGTTTAGGGTTAGGGATTANTCCCAGCAACCTTGATTCCAGCTTATGCTTCGTCCAGCCTGACACTTTGCATGATACACTTGGCATGTAAGTTAAATGAGCAAGATGACAATAAACAGCTTTGACATACTCCTTTCTCAGTTCTATAGCTCAGTTAGTAAAGAATCCACCTGCAACACAGGAGACCCCATTTTTGTTCCTATGTTGGGAAGATTCTCAGGAGACGGGATAGGCTACCTGCTCCAGTATTCTTGGGCTTCCCTGGTGGCTCAGTTGGTAAAGAATCTGTGCAACACAGGAGACCTGGGTTTGATCCCTGGGTTGGGAAGAACCCCAAGAGAAGGGAAAGGCTACACATTCTAGTGTTCTGGCCTAGAGAATTCCATGGGCTGTATAGTGCATGGGTCGCAAAGAATCAGACACAACTGTATTCAAGACAGCAAAAGAGACACAGATGTGTAGAGCAGACTTTTGGACTCTGAGGGAGAGGGAGAGGGTGGGAAGATTTGGGAGAATGGCATTGAAACATGTATACTATCATGTAAGAAACGAATCACCAGTCTATGTTCGATGCAGAATGCAGGATGCTTGGGGCTGGTGCACAGGGATGATCTGGAGGGATGATGTAGGTGGGAGGTGGTAGGGGGATTCATGTTTGGGAGCTCACGTACACCTGTGGCGAATTCATGTCAATGTATGCCAAAACCAATACAGTATTGTAAAGTAAAAAAACCAAAAAAACACATGACAGAAAAAAATTAATAAAGATTATTTAAAACAAACAAACAAAAAAGAATCAGACACAACTGTGTCACTTTCACTTACATATGTAATTTCATATATACATTCAGTTTATGTGTATTGGAAACAAAACCTGGACACTGTTGTACAGGTTGCAACTGGGATTTAGTACTTCTAGGCCCTTTCAGTGGACAGAAAAGGGAAATATTATGTGTGTATTTTTATACATACACATAAACATTCTATATATATATCGACGTGTATCTATATAACATTAAACATGGGTTCACATGATGTCTCCAACTCTATGCAGTTACTACATCAACTGCTCTAACCTTTTCCCCTTCATGGTTTCTAACTTCTCACGGCCACAATAAGGCACCTGATCCCAGCATCTGCCATCTATTTAATTGATTGTTCAATTCCCTTATATATGTATATTGATTTCAGAATTGTTAACCCTACGCTCACAGGATATGGTTTTACCAACTAAAGTAGAGTGCTTATGTATAGTCCTTTTGCCTTTAGTCTTATAGCTGCAACTCATTTCCAAAGTTATATAGATCAACGTGTTTTTCTCCCTGCCCCCATTTAGTGAGACTGCTTCACTCACTTGTATTACAATTAGATTGTTAAGTTACAAAACGGGGTCCTCTGTTCTCCCAAGTGTTTTTTGTTTGTTTAACTAGTATACATTAAAGTTCTCTCTTTGTGCTACAAAGTTATATAGGTTTTGATAAATGCATAATGTCATACATTCACCAGCATTATTCTCACCAAATAATTTCAACCTCCTAAAATATTCAAAGTACTTCACATATTCAGCCCCATCTCCAAACACCAGACAACAGCTGATCTCTTTACAATCCATGTAGTTTTACTTTTCCAAATGTCATATAATTGGAATCATGCAATATGTAGCCTAGTTTCTTTACTTAGAATTTAGATTCATGTCTTCACACAGACTGACAAATCATTATTTTTATCTCTGAAGGGCAGTCCATTGAGCTGACATATTAAAATTTATCCATGCATTATTGAAGGACATATTGGCTAATTCCAGATTTTTGTGATTATGAATAAAGTTACTGTTATTATTCACATGCAGGAATTTGCAAGGACATAACTTTTGAAACCAATTTAGTAAGAACGTAGGGGAATGACTGTTAGATTATGTCGTAAAACTTTGATTTGCTTGGGGAGAAACTTCAATACTGTGTTCCAAAGTCCTGTATCATATTTAATTTCCACCAGTACCAAATGAAAGGTTCTGATGTTCTTTATCCTTGGCGGGCATTGGTAATGTCTATTTGTGGATTTTAAGCATTCTAATAAATGTGTAGTAGTGTTTCATTCCTGTGTAAATTTGCAATTCCCTGTTAAGAAATGATGTTAACCATCTTTTAAAATATCTACATGCCATCTACATACTTTCTTTGGTGACCTGTCTGATAAGATCTTAATGGCCTGTTCATTATATTTTGTTGAGTTATAAGAGTTATTTGTGTACTGTGGGAATGCATTCTTTATCAGAGATGTGTTATGAAAGTTTGTCCATTCATTTATTGAAGGACATCTTGGTTAATTCCAGATTTTTGTGATTATCAGTAAGGTTACTAAAAATAATCACATGCACGATTTTGTAAGGACATATCTTTTCCAGTATGTAGCTTGTCTTTTCCTATTCTAACAGTATATTTTGTAGAACAGTGGCTTTATTTTAATAAAGCCCAAGTTACTTTTTCTTTCATGAGTCAAGCTTTTAGTGTGGTAGCTAAAAGCTTATTGACAGATAGCCTGGCTTACAGTGGTTAGGACTCCACATTTCCACTGCAGAGGGCACTGGTGTGGACCCTGGTCAGGGAACTAAGATCCCACCAGCTGTGTGACATGGCCTAAAAACGAAAAACTTACTGACAAAAACAAACCAGATTTTTCTCCAATTTTTTTTTTCTGCAAGTTTTAATATCTCTGTATTTTATACTTAGGTTTACTATAAATTCATCATAACTTTTGTGTACTTTGTAAGATATATTTTGTATACAATTGCCTAATTTTTCCAGTACCATTTATTGAAAACTCTATATTTCCTCCATTAAATTGCCTCTGTGCCTTTTTTTATAACTTCTTTGTTGAAGTAGAGTTGAATTACAATATTAAAATAATTTCAAGTGTACAGCATATTGATTCAGTATTTTTATAAACTATACTCCATTAAAAGTTATTACAAAATAATGGCTATGATTTCCTGTGCTGTACAATATATCTTTGTTGCTTATCTATTCTTTGTATGGTCATTTGTATCTCTTCATCCTATACCTCTAATTCATCCCTCCACACCTGCCTCTCCACTTCAGTAGCCACTAGTTTCTTTCCTGTATTTGTGAGTCTGTTTTGCATACTCACTCATTTGCATTATTTTTTAGTTTCCACATATAAATAATATCATACAGTATTTGTTTTTCTTTTATCTAACTTATTTCATGAGGCATACTATTCTTTAGGCCCATCTATGTTTCTGTAAATGGCAGAATTTCAATTTTTTAGGGCTGAATAATTTTCAATATATATACATGGGGCTTCCCAGGCGGTGCTAGTGGTAAAGAATCTGCCAGTCAATGATGGAAATATAAGAGATGTAGGTTCAATCCCTGGGTTGGGAAGTTCGCTGGGTTGGGAAGTTACCTGGAGGAGGACATGGCAGCCCCCTCCAATATTCTTGCCTAGAGAATCCCATGAACAGAGGAGTCTGGTGGGCCATGGTCCATAGTGTCACAAAGAGTCAGACACGACTGAAGCGACTTACGCATATATAGAGACAAACAGACACAAACATAAAAATGTCTTCTTTATCAATTTGTCTGTTTATGGGTACATGGATTCCTCCCATATTTGGCTATTGTAAATAATGCTTCCCTGAACATTAGGGTGCATCGTACTTTTTCACCTTAGGTTTTCTAGATATGTGTATGTGTGTGGGTGTACATTAGGAGTGGAATTACTGGATCAAATTTTAGTGCTAATTTTAATTTTCTGAAGAACCTCCATAGTGGCTGCCCCAATTTATACTTCCATCAACAATGTAGAAGGATTCCCTTTAATCCACATCCTCTCTAACATTGTATATTTGAAGACATTTTGATGATAGTCATTCTGATAGATGCAAATTAAGGTGATACCTCATTGTAGTTCTGATTTGGACAGTGAAGTTGAGAATAGCATGAGTTCATGTGTATATTGTATTTTGCTGGCGAGAGCCAGGCTGGTGCACTAAGCACGGCTGAGAGGACCTACCCCACGTCCAAGGTCAATGGCGGCCGGAAGGAGACACCCCATGTCCAAGACAGGGTAGCTGGGTGGAGCTACCCGGTGTCCGAGGTCAGGGGCGGCCGGGGGGAGACAACCCGCGTCCGAGGCCAGGGGCGGCTGGAAGAAGCCACCTCGCGCCCGAGGCCAGGGGCGGTGACCCTGAGGAGCCACCCCGAGCCCCCAGGCTAGGGACGGCAGCTGGGAGGAGCCACCCACGCCCGAGGCCAGGGCCGGCAGACAGGAGGAGCAACCCCAGGAGCAACCCGAGGAGCGGTGGCTGCGCAGGCTCAGGAGGGCTTAGAGGAGCTATCCCACATTGAAGGTCAGGAACGATGGTGGTAGGGAGATACCCCTCATCCAAGGTCAGGAGCAGCAGCTGTGATTTGCTGGAGCAGCCATAAAGAGATACCCCACACCCAAGGTAAGAGAAACCCNTAAAAAAAAAAAGCAAAACACTGGAGGAATAGTGAAAAATATACATCAACTCACATTCCAAATTTCTAGAAGCAAACCACAAACGTAACAACGATATTCCTGGAGGAAACTTGGACAGAGTTCCTCACGTCTTCCCTAAATGAGCTAGTCAGTTATGTGATAATATCTCTTTTTTCCAAAGTAGAATTAAAGAATAGGAAAGTTCCAGATGTGATGTGTTAAGAAGATGGAGGAGTCAGCTATGCTCAACACTACACCACGATCACAAGAGGCAATATTTGAAGACAAACTAAAAACCACCTAAAAAAAAAAAAGCCAGGACTTTCGTGATAATGGGCCTCCATGTCTGGTGTGCACTGATTGGAGCCTGCTAGTGCAAGCCTGTGATTATTTGAGCAAACTTAGTCTGACACATGTTAAAGTTTAGAGGGACTATTTTAAAAACCTCAATGGAAGGCATTTGTTTTACATATGTGAGAATTTCTCAAGCTGTCTCTGCCTCCCTCTTTTCCAGAGTATCCCCTTGAGAGTTTCTTTGGCTGGTCAAGAATTAGTGCAGCTCAAAAAGTTGAGGAAAAATGCAAACAAATGAAAAATAGCCCAGCTTGGCCAGTGAGTCTCTTTCAGACTTCTGGAGTGGTGGTATGTTCCAGTTAACTGCATGATGAAGAAAATTTCAAGGTTATGTGGGAAGGAACACAAGGCCACACACACTGTACATATCAAGCATATGAGTTTATCTTAGAGCCAATATTAATCTACAGGTGAGATGCTAATCTGCCACAGTAAGAAGTTGGTTTTCTGGAAGAGCCAGGGAAAACTAGTTAAAAACAAAAGACATTTTCCTGTCCCAAAGGCTTCCTTCAGGCTTTTGCTAATGTTTATTTCTAAGCATTTTTCACTGCAGATGGTGACTGCAGCCATGAAATTAAAAGACACTTACTCCTTGGAAGAAAAGTTATGACCAACATAGATAGCATTTTCAAAAGCAGAGACATTACTTTGCCAACTAAGGTCCATCTAGTCAAGGTTATGGTTTTTCCAGTGGTCATGTATGGATGTGAGAGTTGGACTGTGAAGAAGGCTGAGTGCTGAAGAATTGATGCTTTTGAACTGTGATGTTGGAGAAG
>SJYV01005869.1:158062-201212 GCA_006410875.1 Neotragus pygmaeus | reverse complement strand
AGTGAAAGTTTTACTTCTTCTTTTCCAATTTGGATTCCTTTGATTTCTTTTTCTGCCCTGATTGCTGTGGCCAAAACTTCCAGAACTATATTGAATAGTAGCGGTGAGAGTGGGCATCCTTGTCTTGTTCCTGACTTTAGAGGAAATGCTTTCAATTTTTCGCCATTGAGGATAATGTTTGCTGTGTCCTTATTTTATAGTGTATTCTATGCATCGCAACTTATTTAAGAAGCCTGGAATTCAAAGTAAGGAAATTGATGTTGTATTAGCTCCTCAAAATATTGTGTTATGTATGGCAATGCCAATAGAGTAAAGTAAAATAAAGTAAAAAAAAAAAAGAAGAAGAAGAAGAAGTAGTAAGTAGAAAGTCTCTAATATTTTCATCTACTTCTAGTAATATGTATAATGTATTACTAAGAATGTGCTACTTAACGGAAAAAATTCTATATAAACAGTTAAAATTAAATTTTGAACATATAGCCACTTTCCAGGAGGTTCTTAAAAATTGTGTGTGTTTTTTTTTTTAAAGCTCTATTTTTTGAAACGTCCATGCATGAGTCCCCAAAAAAGCATTCTTTTTAAGAAATCATTTTTTAAATTATCTTAATTGGAGGCTAATGACTTTACAATATTGTAGTGGGTTTTGCCATAAATTGACATAAATCAGCCATGGGTGTACATGGGTCCCCCATCCTATAACACCCTCCCATCTCTCTCCCCACCCCATCCCTCAGGGTGATCTCAGTGCACAGGCCCTGAGTGTCCTGTCTCATGCAACGAACCTGGACTGACGATCTATTTCACATTCAGTAATGAATATGTTTCAGTGCTATTGTCTCAAATCATCCCACCCTCCACCTTCTCCCACAGAATCCAAAAGCCTGTTTATCTATGTGTCTCTTTTGCTGTCTCACATATAGGGTCATCATTACAATCTTTCTAAATTTCTATAAATGCATTAATAGACTGTATTGGTATTTTCCTTTCTGACTTAACTTCACTCTGTATAAGGCTCCAGTTTCATCCATTTCATTAAAACTGATTCAAGTGCATTTTTAATGGCTGAGTAATATTCCATTGTGTATATGTACCACAACTTTCTTATCCATTCATCTGCCAATGGGCATCTAGGTTGCTTCCATGTCTTAGCTGTCATAAACAGTGCTGCAATGAACATTATGGTACATGTGTCTCTTTCAATTCTGGTTTCCTAGGTGTGTATGCCCAGCAGTGGAATTGCTGGATCATACTGCAGATGGTGACTGCAGCCATGAAATTAGGACACTTACTCCTTGGAAGGAAAGTTATGACCAATCTAGAAAGCATATTAAAAACAGAGACATTACTTTGCCAACAAAGGTTTGTCTAGTCAAGGCTATGGTTTTTCATAGACTGCAGTCCATGGGGTCGCTAAGAGTCGGACACGACTAAGCGGCTTCATTTTCTCTTTTCACTTTCATGCATTGGAGAAGGAAATGGCAACCCACTCCACTGTTGTTGCCTGGAGANGCCTACCAGGCTCCTCCGCCCATGGGATTCTCCAGGCAAGAGTACTGGAATGGGGTGCCATTGCCTTCTCCAATATACATATATTAATATATAATTATATCTTTGAATTCAGTCCTGCCATCCCAGTTACAGGGGATGAAGAAGAGCTCTTGTTCTAAATACTTCTTATTTTGATCATTTTAACCATCCTCTAAGTAGTTCTGCCTCTTCCATATGTACTCCAATCTAGTTCCAGCCTTGCTTTCTATCTTCATCTCCTCAAACTACTTTTAAGCCTCATGTAGGTCACTTGACTGCCATCTGTTTCATTTAGTACCCACTTTTCCCTTTCTTATCCTGAAACACCTTCCGGATGAACAGGCTCTCCTCTCTACAAAACATCTTGAAACTTCCTTTGTTCCATAGGGCTTTCCCTTGGCAATCACCACTCCCAGCAAGAAACAGTCTCCCATCATGTGTGTGCATTTTGTGTGAGCAGCCTGGATCCTGCCTGATGCTTCCAGTTTGTTCTGCCCTTAGTGCATGATCTTTCATCCCTTTTCTTTCATAGTATTTGACTTAGTGTAAAGAGCCAAGTAAACCTCACTCTAAATGAACAATGAATACTGTAACTTAATATAGATAATAAGTAAGCTCCTTGGAACGAAACCTATGACAGACATATACAGCATGTTAAAAAGCAGAGATATCACTTTTCCAGCAAAGGTTTGTATAGTCAAAGCTCTGGTTTTTCCAGTAGTCATGTACGAATGTGAGAGTTGAACCATAAAGAAGGCTGAGTGCCTTAGAATGGATGTTTTCAAATTGTGGTGCTAAAGAAGACTCTTGAGAGTTCCTTGGACTGCAAGGAGATCAAGCCAATCAATCCTAAATGAAATTAACCCTGAGTATTCATTGGGAGGATTGATGCTGAAGCTCCAACGCTTAAGCCACCTGATGCGAAGAGCCGACTCACTGGAAAAGACTCTGATGCTGGAAAAGACTGAAGGCAAAAAGAGAAGAGGGTGGCAGAGGATGAGATGATTAGATAGCATCACTGACTCAATGCACATGAATCTGAGCCAACTTCAGGAGATAGTGAAAGGCAGGGGAAGCCTGGCATGCTGCAGTCCACAGGGTCACAAGGAATTGAACATGACTTGGTGATTGAACAATGACAGTGCATATTTAGACCACCCTAAATAATCTGTTTTCATTTCCTGGCATTTAAACCGTTCACATCTACACAGTTTTCTATTTCATCATCACCTATTAATTCTTTAACCAAATATCATAACGTACAAATTGAATAAGTACTTAAANCTAGTAGGTTGTCTTTTTATTTTGTTGATAGGCTCCTTTGTTGTTAAAGAGCACTTAAGTTTAATAAGCTCTAATTTGTTTACTTTTGCTTTTATTTCTCTCGCATTTGGAGACACATCTAAAAACAATATTGCCATGATTTATATAAAAGCGTACTCTGCTTGGGGTTGCAAAGAGTCGGACATGACTGAGCGACTGAACTGACTGACTGACTGACTTCTAAGAATTTTATGGTTTCAGGTCTTATATCTAGGTATTTTCATAGTGTGCATGGGGTTCTCAAGGCAAGAATACTGAAGTGGTTTGCATTTCCTTCTCCAATGAACCAAGTTTTACCAGAATACACAGAAGTGTACAAAAAAGGTCTTAATTATCTGGATAATTTGATGGTGTAATCACTCACCTGGAGCCAGACATCCTGGAATGTGAAGTTAAAGGGGCCTTAGGAAGCATTATTACAAACAAAGCTAGTGGAGGTGATGGAATTCCAGCTGAACTATTTCAAATCCTAAAAGATGATGCTGTTAAAGTGATGCGTTCAATATGCAAGCAAATCTGGAAAACTCAGCAGTGGCTACAGGACTGGAAAAGGTCAGTTTCTAATTCCAAAGAAGGGCAATGCCAAAGAATGTTCAAACTACCACATAATTGCCCTCATTTCACATGCTACCAAGGTAAAGCTCAAAATTCTTCAAGCTAGACTTCAACAGTATGTGGACTGTATATCCACACTGATAGTAATTATATATCCAGATATACAAGCTGGATTTAGAAAAGGCAGAGGAACCAGAGATCACATTGCCAACATCCACTGGGTCATAGAAAATGCAAGGGAATTCCAGGAAAACATCTACTCCTGTTTCATTGACTACTCTAAAGCTTTGGACTGTGTGTATCACCACTAACCGGAAAATTCTTCAAGAGGTGGGAATACCAGATCACCTTACTTGCCTTTTGAGAAACATGTATGCAGGTCAAGAAGAAACAGTTCAAACTGAACATGGAACAAAAGGAGTATGTCAAGGCTGTTTGTTGTCACCCTTACATAAAAGCTTATGCAATTTTTATACAGGGTAAATCGTGAGAAATGCTGGACTGGATGACTCACAAGGGGGAATTTAGATTCCTGGGAGAAATATCAACACTCTCAGATATGCAAATGATGGCAGAAAGTAAAGAGGAACTAAAAAGCCTCTTGATAAAGGTAAAAATGGAGAGTGAAAAAGATGGATTAAAACTCAACATTCAAAAAACAAAGATAATAGCATCCAGTCCCATCACTTCATGGAAAATAGATATGGAAAAATATAGGAACAGTCACAGATTTTGTTTTCTTGGTCTCCAAAATCACTGTGGACAGTGCCTGCAGCTATGAAATTAAAAACAAAACAAAAAAAATCGCTTGCTCCTTGGAAGAAAAGCTATGAAAAACCTAGACAGGTATTAAAAAGCAGAGACATCACTTTGTTGAGAAAAGTGCATATAGCCAAAGCTATGGTTTTTCCAGTAGTCATGTATGGATATGAGAGTCGGACCATAAAGAAAGCTGAGCACCAAAGAATTGATGATTTCTCATTGTGGTGCTGGAGAAGACTCTTGAGAGTCCTTTGGACAGCAAGATCAACCAGTCAATCCTAATGTATATCAACCCTGAATATTCATTGGAAGAAAGGATGCTGAGGCTCCAATACTGTGGACACCTGATGCAAAGAGCCAACTCACTGGGAAAAAACAAACAAACAAACAAAAACCCTGATTCTGGGAAACACTGAAGGCAAAAGGAGAGGGGCAGCAGAGGACGAGATGGTTGGTGGCATCACCAACTCAACGGACATGAATCTGAGCAAACTCCAGGTGATAGTAAAGGACAGGGAAGCTTGGTGTGTTGCAATCCATGGAGTTGCAAAGAGTCGGACATGACTTGGTGACTAAACAACAACAGTAGTCTAGGTTTTGGATGAACCCATTTTGCGCTCATTTTTGTGTATGGTATGAGAAAGTGAGAAAGTGTTGTAAGTTCATTCTTTTACATTTAACTGGCTGTCCAGTTTTTCCAGCACCACTTTTTGAAGAGACTGTTCTTTGTTCATTGTATATTCTTGCCTCCTCTGTTATATTAATTTACTGTAAGCATGGGGGTTTATTTCTGAGCTCTCTAGTCTGTTCTATCAATCTGTATGTCTGTCTGTTTGTGCCAGTACGATACTGTTTTGACTACTGTAGCTTTGAAATATATAATTTAAAGTCTGGGACTTTAATGGTATCTCCAGTTTTGTTTTCTCAAGATTTCTTTGGCAATTTGAGGTCTTCTGTGCTTCCATGTGAGGTTTAGATTATTTTTTTCTGGTTCTTTGAAAAATGCCATTAGTATTTTGATAGAGATTGATTGCCTTAAATCTATAGATTGCCTTGGGTAGCATGGCCATGTTAACAACATTAATTCTTCCAATCCCAAAGTACAGGATATCTTTACCTTTCTCTGTGTCATTTTCAATTTTCTTCATTAATACCTTACTGTTTTTAAATTATAGGTCTTTCACCTTCTGCCTTTTTAAGAATCAATTAATTATATTTGTATAAGTGCATTCTGAGTTCTTTATTTTATTCCATTGACCTATGTATCTATTTTATTATCAGTAACATGCTACCTTGATTACTAAAGATCCGCATTAAGTATTGAAATCATGCTGTGAGAGTCCTCCAACTATATTTCCATACTACCACACTGTGTTGACTCTTCTAGGTCCTTTTCCTTTCCATAGGAAACTCAGGATCAGTTTGTTAAGACCTCTAAAATAGCTTTCTAGACCTTTGGCTGAGATACTTTTCAATCCATATCAAGTGTGAGAGACTTTATGTCTTAAAAGTATTGAGTTTTTCTAATAATGAACATGTAATAACTCAATTTGGAGAAGGCAGTGCCACCCCAGTCCAATTTTCCCGCTTGCCTGGAAAATCCCATGGTTGGAGGAGCCTGGTAGGCTGCAGTTCATGGGGTCGCTGAGAGTTGGAGACAACTCAGTGACTTCACTTTCACTTTTCACTTTCATGCATTGGAGAAGGAAATGGCAACCCACTCCAGTGTTCTTGCCTGGAGAACCCCAGGGACAGGGGAGCCTGGTGTGCTGCCGTCTATGGGGTCACACAGAGTCGGACATGACTGAAGTGACTTAGCAGCAGCAGCAGCAATAACTTAATTTATAAAGATGTCCTTTGACTTATCAATGTTTTGTACTTTCCAGCAGACAGATCCTGTGCATATTTCAATAGATTTACACTGGTGTCGCTGTTAATGATTTCTTTTGTAAAACAGATTTATCCGTTCTGTCTGAGCGGGTCTGCGCTGCTCTGTGGACTCTTCCCTAGCTGTGGTGAGGGGCTGCTCTCTATTTGCAGCGTGCAGCTTTCCCACTGCCGTGGCTCCTCTCACTGTGGAGCACAGGCTCCAGGCGTGTGGGCCTCCGTAGTTGACAGGTGGGGCAGGAGGGCTCAGGAGCTGGGACAGGAGGGCTCAGCAATTGGGGCACGCAGGCTCAGGAGCTGGGGCAGGTGGGCTCAGGAGCTGGGGCAGGCGGGCCGAGGAGCTGGGGCAGGCGGGCCCAGGAGCTGGGGCAGGCGGGCCGAGGAGATGGGGCAGGCGGGCCCAGGAGCTGGGGCGCGCGGGCCCAGCAGTTGGGGCAAGCGAGCCCAGCAGTTGGGGCACGTGGGCTCAGGAGCTGGGTCACGTGGGCTCAGGAGCTGTGGCACATGGGCTCAGCAGTTGGGGCAGTGGGCTCAGCAGTTGGGGCGTGTGGGCTCAGCAGTTAGGGCATGTGGGCTCAGGAGTTGGGGCACGTGGGCTCAGCAGTTGCAGCTCCCAGGCTCAAGAGCACAGGCTCAGCATCTGTGGCATGCAGCCTTAGCTGCTCAGCAGCATGTGGGATCTTCCTGGACTAGGGAAACGAACCCATGTCTCCTGCATTGGCAGGTGGATTCTTCACCACTGAGACACCAGGGAAGCCCAAAGATTTCTTTTTAAATTACACATTCTGATTGGGTATGGCTGACCTATAGGGAAACAAGGCATTTGAATAGTAACCTTATATGTTTCCTGTGACTGTGCTGTAATCACTTGTTAGTTCCAAGAGATTTCTGTTAGATAACCTTTTTTTTCTCATAGTTGATCATTCTGTCATAAAATACCATTTTATTTCTACCTTTTGAATGTGTGTGTGTATATATATTTCTTCTTCTTTATGAATTTTTTGCCCTATTGTACTAACTAGAATTTGCAACAAAATGTTAAATAGGCATGCTAATTTTAGGAGAAAAGTTTGCAGTCTCAAACCACTTAGAATCATCTTAGTGATTGATTGTTTTGATAAAGTGAGGAAGTTTCCACTTATTCTTAGCTTGCTGAGAGTTAGTATCATGAATGAGTATTGGCTTTTGTCAAATGTTATTTTTAAATCAATTGATATTTATGAGTTTTCCTCTTTAGCCAGTTACTGTGGTAAATTACATTGACTTCTTTTTTTAAAATGCTGAAACTGCTTCATTTCCTCAGCATACATTCCATTT
Organism: Neotragus pygmaeus; assembly: GCA_006410875.1. NCBI lineage: Eukaryota > Metazoa > Chordata > Mammalia > Artiodactyla > Bovidae > Neotragus > Neotragus pygmaeus. The sequence continues at coordinate 193,841 of SJYV01005869.1, read as the reverse complement.
GGTGTATAATTTTTTCTTACATTTTTTGATTCATTTGCAAATATTAAGAATTTTTTTGTTCTCTGTTTATGAGAATTTCTGGATGATAGTTATCTTTCTATGTAACGTCTTTATTTGGTTTAGTTTATGGTAGCACTACCCTCACAGAATAAAGCATTGGATGGAATATTACATAAATGTCAATTAAATCAAGTGGATTGAAAGTGCTGTTCAGGTCATTTATATCTTTAATGATTTTCTGCCTGCCTTACAAATTCATTACCAACTATTGATAGTGTATTCTGACTCACAATAAAAGTTAAATAAAATTGAAAGGAAAACAGTTATTAAAAAAATCAGCAACTAAATATCAGAATATGGAGCACAGAAAGAGTAAAAATCCATCATGGCTGTGTTCTGAGTACTGTGGAAAGCGTGCCCACGAACATTTAGTGCTTGGAGACCAGCTGTGGCAGGTCACATGTCCTCTTTGCAGGAGCAAACCTGGGGAAGGAATGGCTCACTTGCAATCGCGTTGCCCAGTCTTCCCCCAGCTTGGATTTCTGGAGGCTCATGTGACCTGTTCTAAGCCACAGAATGCCTACAGAAGTGCAGTACATGTACTTCAAACCATTGTTTGAGAAAGATCTGTGACTCCCTCACCTTTTCTGTTTTCATTTCATTTCTGATGGCTGAGACTCAGGGCAATTTTGGGAGTTACTTTTCTAGAGGGCACATCTTTTATAGCTGGAGCCCGAGAGACTGTGTGGAACAGAACGTGGCTTACCTAACTCTGGAATGGCACCTCTACCCCTGGAATGTTACATAAGTAAGAACTTTTTTGTTTATTACTATATTCAGCCATTTATTTTATCACATACAATATGGTACATATTGCTACCATAACAAATACAATAATCTGTCCTTCTTTCCCACAAGATCTGGAGGAACAGAAAAAAAAGACAACAGACAGGTGCAGAAAATGACAGGCAATTTACAAAAGCAAAATAAAGCTACCACAATAATAGCAGAAGTTTAAAATGCAGGCTTATTTAGGGCTGTCATTTAAAGAGAATATTATTTTTGGCCAGCCATGTGCATTAATAATTAGAATCTAGTCATTCATGTGATGTTATAACTACTTATCTAATTAACTTCCAAGTTTTTTAACAGACCATAGATGAAAAATTCTCTAACTAAATGTGAGAAACAAACAATATATTCTTACCTGAATACAGTATTCTATTCATGTCATCCCTATACCCACAAAATGATTAAAGTAACCATATAAATTCTTTTTCATTAAAGTAAAATTATGCACTTTAACATTTTCAGTGTTACTTTTAAAAAGCATTAACTATGAGTTGACAATTAAAATTGCCTAACTTAATTTTCAAGTAATTGGGAAAAATTATCTCTGAAACACATACACACTCACACATATACAACAATTTTCCTTCTTTTCTAGGAAATAAAAAAACAAGTAATGGAAGATAACACTTCATGTATTGCTGTATTTTAACAATATATTCATCATATAAAACATGAAAGATTAAAAGCAAATTGAAAACTGACAGTGTAGCTTCTTTAGTGTATCAAAGCATAACTGATAAAAACTGTGAAAATAAAATTACAGGTGAAGAATTTTCTTCAGATGGGTAAAAATGACCAAAGGAAATGAATGAGATTCAGACATTAGAAAATAGCAGTCCTGAATTACACAATCCTTCATAAGCTCTGTTAGCATTTAATAACCTCTCTCAAATTACAAAGTTTCCATTTAGTAATTAGAAAAGAGTATTTGCCTTTAAATTTTTTACGATATACTTGTGTTCAAATTCAGATCTCTAATTTAATTCATATTATAATATCTTAAACAACTATTTTGGAAAGTTTTATTAATAAGGATGGGTCTATTTTCAGCAAATGCTTATGAGTAAATGTTTGTGAGTAAGCTAGACAAGAACATTATTACACAAAATTCTACTCCCTCAACATTCATCTGTGAGAATGTTTATGGACAGAACCTGAAGAAATTGACTTCACTCAAGTAATATATGATATAATAAAAAAAAGCAAGAGCTAAAAATTCTTAAATGCTACCTGCATAAAAGGGCCTTTACTATTTTTTTTTTATTATTCATGTTCTCAAATTTTAAAAACAGGATGGGTGCCAATCATTATTCTATTTTAACAGATGAGGAAACTTTACCACTAAATGACTTAGTAGCAAAGTGAAAGTGAAGTCCCTCAGTCGTGTCCAACTCTTTGCGACCCCATAGACTGTAGCCTACCAGGCTCCTCTGTCCGTGGGATTTTCCAGGCAATAATACTGGAGTGGATTGCCATTTCCTTCTCCAGGGGATCTTCCCAACCCAGGGCTCGAACCCAGGTCTCCCGCATTGTAGACAGATGCTTTACTGTCTGAGCTACCAGGTAAGTCCTAAATGACTTAGTAGCAAAGTGGCCAAATTATTACAACTCTTAANATTTCCTTCTCCAGGGGATCTTCCCAACCCAGGGCTCGAACCCAGGTCTCCCGCATTGTAGACAGATGCTTTACTGTCTGAGCTACCAGGTAAGTCCTAAATGACTTAGTAGCAAAGTGGCCAAATTATTACAACTCTTAAAATCAAGAGATGAGACAAACTGAGGTATCTCCAGTTGCATGTTCTTTACCCATGCTTTGCACTAAATTTCAACCATTTTCTCCCAGCTTTTTAACCAGATGACACACCGAGGTCGTAGCCTACTTCAATGTCTTTTTCCCCCTCTTCCCTCTCAATGTCTTTTCTGATCTCCCCCTGCTTTTTCCTTCACTCCTTTTTTTCAGTGTCTCTTTCTCCCTGCTGGACTTGTGTTTTAAACATTACTCATGTTTCTATGATCATGATTTTGCTATTTAGATCAAGGTAATTACTGCATCAGTTCAGTTCAGTCACTCAGTCATGTCCAACTCTTGCAACCCCATGAATCGCAGCACGCCAGGCCTCCCTGTCCATCACCAACTCCCAGAGTTCACTCAGANTGTTTCCCCATCTATTTCCCATGAAGTGATGGGACTGGATGCCATGATCTTAGTTTTCTGAATGTTGAGCTTTAAGCCAACTTTTTAGCTCTCCTCTTTAACTTTCATCAAGAGGCTTTTTAGTTCCTCTTCACTTTCTGCCATAAGGGTGGTGTCATATACATATCTGAGGTTATTGATATTTCTCCTGGCAATCTTGATTCCAGCTTGTGTTTCTTCCTGTCCAGCATTTCTCATGATGTATTCTGCATAGAAGTTAAATAATCAGGGTGACAATATAGAGCCTTGATATACTCCTTTTCCTATTTTGAACAAGTCTGTTGTTCTATGTCCAGTCCTAACTGCTGCTTTCTAACCTGCATACAGATTTCTCAAGAGGCCAGTCAGGTGGTCTGGTATTCCCATCTCTTTCAGAATTTCCCACACTTTATTGTCATCCACACAGTTGAAGGATTTGGCATAGTCAAAAAAANTGCTATTCTTTGGAACTCTGCATTCAGATGCTTATATCTTTCCTTTTCTCCTTTGCTTTTCACCTCTCTTCTTTTCACAGCTATTTGTAAGGCCTCCCCAGACAGCCATTTTGCTTTTTTGCATTTCTTTTCCATGGGGATGGTCTTGATCCCTGTCTCCTGTAGAATGTCACGCACCTCATTCCATAATTACTGCATACCCAAGATAAAAAATGTGTGTCATTTGCAGGAACCCCTGTGATTGTAAGACAGAGACAGAAGGGCTACCTCTGTTAACTGTGATAGATCATCAGAGAATACAAGATCAAGAATGTCAGGAAGGCAAGAATAGGGTCCAAAGGTTTGGCTGGGTATATCAGTTTTCTGTCATTGCTTTGAGGAAGTACCACAAACTAGGTGGCTCAAAACAACAGAACTTTTGTTTTTCCCCTCGTAGGAGAAGACGATGGCGCCCCACTCCAGTACCTTGCCTGGAATATCCCATGGATGGAGGAGTCTGGTGGGCTGCAGTCCATGCGGTCGCTGAGTTGGGCATGACTGAGTGACTTCACTTTCACTTTTCACTTTCATGCATTGGAGAAGGGAATGGCAACCCACTCCAGTGTTCTTGCCTGGAGAACCCCAGGGACGGGGAAGCCTGGTGGGCTGCCGTCTATGGGGTCGCACAGAGTCAGACATGACTGCAGTGACTTAGCAGCAGCAGCAGCAGCAGTTCTTGAAGTCAGAGTCTAAAATCTGTGGTGACAGGGTTACATTCTCTCTGGGCAATCTAACAGAGAGTCCTCCCTTGATTATTACCATTTTTGATGGATTTTGGTAACCCTGATTTTTCTCTGCTCATGGCCACATCACTTCAGTCTCTGCCTCAGTCTTCACATCACCTTCCCTGGGTTCTCAGAAAACTCCCTCATGCCCCTTCCTAGTTAATAGTCTCCAAGAACCACTCCTCCTTTGTCTATCTCTAGATTAACTTCCAATAAATCCATAACTGAAATAAATGGAGTAACTTATAAATTAAATGTATACAAATTCATATAAACAGTATTTATATAGGAGGTATCACTGAAAGATTAACCACTAAGCTCCAAAGAAATAGTGAAAGTAAAGGTTGCTCCGTTGTGTCCTACCTGTGACCCCATTCTCGAGGCCAGAATATTGGCGTGGGTAGTCTTTCCCTTCTCCAGGGGATCTTCCCAACCCAGGGATCGAACCCAGGTCTCCCGCATTGCAGGTGGATTCTTTACCAGCTGAGGCTCAAGGGAAGCCCAAGAATACTGGAGTGGGTAGCTTATCCCTTCTCCAGGGGATCTCCTGACCCAGGAGTTGAACCAGGGTCTCCTGCATTTCACACGGATTCTTTACCAACTGAGCTATCAGGGAAGCCCATAGAAATAACCCTAATGATAAATGATGGGGTTTCAATTCAACTGAAGAACCTCGTCAGACCACTGAAATCACACATTATGGGCAATGATTCTTTCAAAACACCAGTTAAGAGACAGAAACCATTCAAAATGTCATTTATAAAGTTCCTGAGCAATAAGATTATAAGGAAAACTACCATGAGTGTAAATTTTATCTATTTAACATATTACCTGAATATGTGCATTTTGAGAAAATGAAGGACAAGTTAGAACTAAATAAAATCATGCAACTTACTAAAACTTGGTAGAAAACTGAGATGTAGAAGTACTAAGTTTAGGACTCCTAGTAACTTAGTATATGACATTAAAAAGTTATTTTAATTCTGTTTCACCCAGTGCCCTAAATAGAAAATAAATATTAAAAAGTTATGTCTGCTAGACCTAGATAAATGCTTCAGGAATATTAATATAACACGTTATGCAAAACATTAAGCACCACATAATTAATAATATTGTAATCAACTTGAACTTTTAAATTATTTTCACAGTTAAAGATAAGGGTGCCACTTTACCCTATGTGCATACCTTTAATTTTCCACCATATCAGATTATATGAAAATCTGTCTCCATGAATAGAAGCTGCTTTTAAAAAAAGTTAGTTTAAAAATAGAACTTTTAATAAAACTATCTCCTTGGCAAGGAGACAGTTTTTCACAGTGGCTGACAGCATATTGACCTAAATATTAAGCTAAGCATTGTCCTGAAAATATTTTGTATCTTTAAATTTCCTAAAAGCAAGTTTAAAATGGTTTTATATATACATAGTTGTATGTAGATAGCTCTTCTCACAGAACTATATGGATGCAAATTTATACGATTTTTCTTTGTAATTTCAAAGACCAATAAGCTATTCTTTTAATCTCCTAATCTAACAGTAAGTGTCCTGGTAGTATGATACCTGTGAAGTTCTGGAAGCCTGCAGAACTTCCTACTTTCCCTCACATCTCAGCACATCTACCAGTTCTACAAGGCCAGGCTTGTAGTATCACCCTCTGTTGCCCACTATGACTATTTAAGAAAGAAAGTTAGTTGCTCAGGCATGTCCAACTCTCTGTGATCCTGTGGACTCTAGCCTGTCAGGCTCCTAGGTTCACAGAATTCTCCAGGCAGGAATACTCGAGGGGGTTGCCATTTCCTTCTCCATCTATGACTATTTGACATCACTTTTTTTTTTTTTTAATTTTGGAGTCAAACTTTGTGTATGTATGTATGGGTCACAAAGAGTTAGACATGACTGAGTGACTAACACTTTCACTTCATGCATAAATGAATTTAACTACAGTTTATTTACAGTATTATATTAGTTTCAGGTATATTAGTTTTAAGGAGATCCAACCAGTACATCCTGAAGAAAATCAGTCCTGAATATTCATTGGAAGGACTGATGCTGAAGCTGAAACTACAGTACTTTGGCCATCTGATGGGAAGAACTGACTCATTTGAAAAGACCCTAATGCTGTGAAAGATTGAAGGTGGGAGGAGAAGGGGATGACAGAGGATGACATGGTTGGATGGCATCACTGATTCAATGGACATGAGTTTGAGTAAACTCCAGGAGTTAGTGGTGGACTGGGAGGCCTGGCATGCTGCAATCCATGGGGTCACAAAGAGTCGGGCATGACTAAGCAACTGAACTGAATTGATATAGCATAATGATTCAGTATTTTTACAGATTATACTCCCTTAAAACATATTACAGTATAATGGTTATAATTCTTTGTGCTAAATAAAATATGTTGGTTAATTATCTGCTTCATACATACTAGTTTGTATCTCTTAATGCCATATGCTTATTAACATGTCCCTCCCTCTCTCCCCTCCCCACTGGTAAACACTAATTTGCTTTCTATATTTACTGAGTCCATTTCTGTTACTTTTCAGATTCCACATATAAGTGATATCCTACAGTATTCCTCATTCTCTGTCTCACTTATTTACACTAAGCATAATCTTCTCTTGGTCCATCCACATTTCTTAAAATGCAGAATCTCATTCTGTTTTAAAGCTAAGCAATGTTCCATTGTTTGCATCAACCACATCTTCTTTATCCATTCATCTCTGATGGTCACTTGGGTTTCTTCCACATTTTGGATTTAAATTCTGGCTCACTGCGTAGTTACTCAGTGACCTTGGGCAATTTTATTTATGCTTTTATGCTTTAGTGCTATCATATATAAATAGGAATATCAATAGTAATTATCCCATAAAATTGCTGTGATGATTCAATAAGTTAAAGGAGTACTTAGAAGAGTGCCTGGAAACTTGTAAATATTTAACAACAATGAGTGAATAATGTTGATGATGATGATTCAAATATTCTGCCTCAACTTTCTATACAACCACACATTGTGGCAAGAGTCTACAAATTACAGTTAACATGTGCTATTTGCACAGATAATGCTAAAGGCCAGAGTAAATGTGCTATGTACTGCCATGTGACAGGAGCTAAGCTCAACACTGGAGATGGAGATGAAACTGTACAAAATATATAAGTAAAATAAAAGTTAACCATCTAGTATGTACCAAGAACTATATAGGATATGATATGAACACACTACATAATAATTTTGTGCATACACATTATGTCTGTCTCTTCTCTGATCTCTTACATAACTTATATAATTTATTCAATTCACTCATTTTCATATATGAGCTACAATATCTTACTTGTAAGTTTAATTCTAGGAGCACAGTTCCACGCCATCTATATTTCTACCACCCTGTACCTAATTATAATCTCAACTTCGGACTTAGGTGTTTTAGAAAGTGGATAAATCCTGTAATTTTCATAATGTTTAGCTAATGTTAAGATTTTATTCATGACTCTGAGAACATTGAGAAGATACTCCTTTATAAATTAACACAGCCACAAAATAAAAATTACAGGAATTATATCATATTGTAATGATTAGGGACTGAACTGTTGACCCTCAAGCTCTGCAAGATCTTCTTGAACTGAAACCTATTTCTTTCTTGAAAAAGACATATATAGTCCAACACTTCTCCTTCAGGAACCTGGCAGCAAAGCAATAAATCTCCGTAGGGTATTTTAATCTTCAGGTTATGGCAGGATTCATTCTCCCATGAATAGAAGAAAAAGATTCCTGGCTGAATACAGCCTCAGAAGCCACTACAGAAAACACAGCTTTGAAAAAGTTGTCAACCAAATGTGGGGAAAATGAGTAGACTGTGGTGGAACGGATGGGAATACAAAAGAGGGACTAATGATCTATTACCATCAAGTGATGCTGCTATAGGTGGTGCTATGCTGAGATTAGTGAATACAGCTGTCCATTCACTCACACTGATTACTAATTCCAGTGCAATCAGTACTACTGCAGAATCAAAAATTAAAGAGTAACATTGGATGATTTAAATATGGAAATATGTTAGGCTAATGAACTTTTTGCAACAAGTTATATGCTTAATGAAATACATAAAGTAGCTAACACCCACAGATCACTTCATATATGAAATATATTGTTCCAATTTTGCAAATATTGCACATATTAAGTAATTCAATGGTGCGATTTATCTTCACTTTATCCTCACTTTACAGATGAAGAGACTAAGGCACACAGAATTTAAGTGACTTGCCTGCAAGAAGTCAGACCTTAGAATTTGGTCGCTGACCCTGCATGGTGACTCAACAGTTATTTTTCCATTCACCTGCTAACCACAGTCCCACATTAAAACTGATTAAAAAGTACAGCAAGAGACCTCCAAGTACACTTACAGGAAGCCTAGAGGTAATGAGACTCCTGAAGAAGCTGAAGAGCTAATGAGTCATCTGTGAATAAACTGTGAATTTGTTTTCCAGTGTCTTTCTCAATCTGGCATCTTTCACAACCACTAAAATAAATTTTCAGAAACAACAAACAGCAGAAATAATAAAGCCTGGGGCAAGTGTTGGTTTATTTGCCTGCTAAGCAGTAGCTGTAAATTTATACTGTGTTCCTTCATAACTGAATTTAGAATTCCAGCCGCCATGAATGAGACATTCTTAAAATGCTTAGACATCCCTGCAGATACCTCCACGCTCTTGAAGCTCTCAAACCTACTGGACACCCACTGAGTCACGGTGTCCACTGTTGGACATAGAACCCCTGAAAACTAGGCTGCACCACTGTACCTGCCCTGACCATGCAGTTCCACAGATATAACAGCACTTCAGTTTTAGAGTGGGACTATTCTTCCTACACACTCTACGAGAATCTGATTCCTCAGAAATATTGGGGAACCGAATGTGGACAAGAGAGAGAAAAATATTATCGTCACTGATTAATGAGTCAAGAAAGAACACTATGAGCTTGTCGTGAGGCTCGTGATGTCCTGTCCTGCAACACAGGCATGTGTACATATGTGTGTATACATGTATGCACATACTCTACTTTGCCTTTTTGGAGCAGTGACTCTGTCTAATTCATCTCTATTTCTCTTAGTTACTACAAAACCTGCCAGGTTTAGGCACTGATACTTACACCTGTATGAGTTAGGTTTATTATTTATATGTTCGGGCTTCCCTTGTGGCTCGGCAGTAAAGAATCTGAGTGCAAGTTCGATCTCTGGGTTGGAAACATGGCCTGGAAAAGGAAATGGCAATCCACTGCAGTATTCTTGTCTGGAGAATTCCATGAATGGCAGGCTACAGTCCATGAGGAGGCAAAGAGATGGACATGACTCAGCAACTACACAACAAAAATTTATATGCTCATGTCTATTTTCCTCATCTTTGAAAGAAAAATTCAAATAACACAATGCAGGGTTTAGAGGAGGATTAAGGGAAATGAAATACATAATTACCAGCACCTTTTAATCTATCAGTAAATATTTGTCATTATTTCATCAGTTTTTTGAACTTCATGTTAACCCTTGAGATAGCTAAGACTCTGAAAGATAAAGAGAGGGTCTCAGAAAGGCCAACTTAATTGGTGAAATTCTTACCTGTAATACGCAGAAGACTGATGATTCTTTTATTGAGTATTTATTTAAAAACTGAGCTTTATTTAGAAGTTAATAGTTCATTTTTCATGATCATCTGACATGAACAGATGACTTATTTGGTCATCTGATGTGAACAGACGACTCACTGGAAAAGTTCCTGATGCTGGGAAAAATCGAGCTGGGAAAGTCCCAGAAGGAGAAGAGAGCATCAGAGAATAAGATGGCTGGACAGCATACCGATTCAACGAACATGAACTTGGGGAAATTCCAGGAGATGGTGATGGACAGGGAGGCCTGGCGTGCTGCAGTCTGTAAAGAGTCAGACACAACTGGGCCACTGAGAAACAACAACAACAAGATCATTTTCATACCTGAAGCTCAACCAATCCTATTCTGGCCATCATTATACAGTTTTAAAACATGTAAAAAACGATAAAGGACAGAAATGGTATGGACCTAACAGAAGCAGAAGATATTAAGAAGAGGTGGCAAGAATACNCTTTGGCCACCTCATTCGAAGAGTTGACTCATTGGAAAAGACTCTGATGCTGGGAGGGATTCGGGGCAGGAGGAGAAGGGAACAACCGAGGATGAGATGGCTGGATGGCATCACTGACTCGATGGACGTGAGTCTGAGTGAACTCCAAGAGATGGTAATGAACAGGGAGACCTGGAGTGCTGCAATTCATGGGTTCGCAAAGAGTTGGACATGACTGAGCGACTGAACTGAACTGAAAAAATGCTATGGTTAGGCTTCCCTCGTGGCTCAGTGGCAAACAGTCTGCCTGCCAATGTAGGAGACGTGAGTTTGATCCCTGATCCTGGAATATCCCACATGCAGCAGAGCAACTAAGCCAGGGCACCACAAGTATTGAGCCTGTGCTCTAGAACCATAGGACCACAGCAACTGATCTCACAAGCCACACCTACTTAAGCCCGCCCACTCTACAGCCATGCTCCACAACAAGTCACCTGAATAAGAAGCTGGCACACCACGACGATAGAGTAGATCCCGCTCGTCCCAACTAGAGGAAAGCCCACACAGCAACGAAGAGCCAGCATGGCCAAAAGTAAATATTAATAGATAAATACAGCTATATACATAAAAAGCTATGGTCAAGTCCACATTTTCCAAATGATCTGGGACATATGCATCCTTCTTCCTTCCAAAACAAAAACTATTAGAGATTTCCACTTTACACAGATAAAGAGCTCACAGAGATAAAGAGCTCAAAAGCCCTCACTCCCATCCTGTGAATATGGAAAAAGCTGAACAAAGTCAAAATCAACCACTCTGCTTAATTCTCCATCAGAGAATTAAGGGTAAACTTCTAACCAGAAAACTGGAGATAAAGGAGATGTAGTGAATCACAGCTTACTTGGAGTAGGAGGAGTTGAAGCCTGTAACTGCCTGGAAGATAAAAATTCATTGATTAATTGCTGGAGGCTGATTGTGAACTAGCTTCTGAACTAAAAGGCCAGTTTTATAGGGATCCTCACATTTGACAAGGTTTACCTCCAGAAGCCCCAAGATTAGACTGTCAAGAGGAGGAGGAAGGAAGCCATTTCGAAATCTGATTAGAGCTTTTTGTCTCTAAAACAAAAGCCTGACTTGAAGAGAAACAACTTTACCAGAGCCTGCAATTATTTAGGGGAAGTGAAGTCACTCAGTCATGCCTGACTCTTTGCGACCCCATGGACTGTAGCCTGCCAGGCTCCTCCATCCATGGGATTTTTCAGGCAAGAGTACTGGAGTGGGTTGCCATTTCCTTCTCCAGANATTTAGGGGAAGTGAAGTCACTCAGTCATGCCTGACTCTTTGCGACCCCATGGACTGTAGCCTGCCAGGCTCCTCCATCCATGGGATTTTTCAGGCAAGAGTACTGGAGTGGGTTGCCATTTCCTTCTCCAGAGGATCTTCCTGACCCAGGGATCGAACTCAGGTCTCCCGTACTATAGGCAGACGCTTTACCGTCTGACCCACTAGGGAAGTCCGGGGGCTTATTTAGGGGAAGAGGAACACAAACTGTGACTCCTTTCGAGGCTTCCTATATCTCCTAAGAGAAGGATAAAAGGTTAAACAACTCTTCTGAAGGCCAAAGCCAAGGGTAGTCCTGTAAATATGGAGATATAGCCATAAGATTACAGAAACATTCCCGTCAAATATCTTATCACCACATCAGCAATATAACATGGATTGTAACTCAAAGAACTTAAAGCCACAGGCTCTAGTTTAGATGGAGATTCTAGGGAAATTCGGAGACAAAGGAGAAGACAAAACAAGGACAGCAGAGGAGACCAAACCCTCTGACACACGTTAAACACAGCTTAATTCCAGTCAGATAAACATAAATCCTCACACTAATGGCCTATTTAACCAAGTACATATTAGCTGATACATCATGTCTGGGTTTCAACAAAAAATTAAAAGTCACGCTAAAAGGTAAGGAAAAAATACAGCTTAAAAATAAAAAGCAAGCAAGAGTGCTGGACACACATACAGTGGCAATTTTGGAATTATCAGATATGAAATCTTAAGTAGCCATAATTAAGGACATTAATAGAAAAAGGGGGTAACATGCAAGAAAAGATGTATAATGTAACCTGAGAGATGGCAATTCTATGAAAGAATTTTTTTAATAGTAGACATAAAAAAGCACTGTAACAAAAATAAAGAATGCCTATGATCTGTGATGAGTTCATTAGTAAAATGGACATAACTGAGAAAAGATTCAGGGCACTTGAAGAGACACTAATGAAATCTTCCCAAATTTAAAAGCAAAGAGAGAAATGAATTAAAAAAAATGAACAGAATATCCAGGAATAATAAGAATACCAAATATTAATAGACAACCCATAGTAAGAGTTGAAAAATGTTTTATTTGAGCCAAACTGAGGATGATAGCCCAGGAGACACAGAATCAATAGCACTTGAATCATGGTCTGTTTGACTACAAAATGGGGAAGTCTTATAAAGGCAAAACCCCAAAAATTACATAAGTTGTTTGCCAAGAATTAGGACTGGAGTTGGCAAGAAGCAAGGGTGCTTATTAAAAGGAAGGACTGGCTGGGATTGGAAATGACAGCCTTGTTACAAGAGGACACCGTAAGACCATAAGGTTGCTGAAGGCAGATGCTGGCAGATTTTGTTTTGAGAAAGACATGATGTCCTAGAGTCTGATACAGTTCAGAAAGTTCAAGTTCTCAGTGATACAGGAACATGTCTGAAACAATATCCATAATGGCCATCTGGCTCCATTCTGGATATCTGAACCACCATTACTCCATTTTGTTATTTTCTTTAATAGTTAAAGCAGATATACAATGTATTTTTGACAGGCCATAAGACAGGCTATTCTGGTTAACATAAATTCAGGTAAAATTACATAAAATCTAGAATAACTTCTTCATGCCTCAGTATATCAAAATTAAATACACCAGAAAGAAGCAGAGTATATCTGAAATAACAATGAATAAGACTTTTCCAAAATAAATGACAGATAACAAATTACAGATCCAAGAAGCTCTGAAAAAATTAAGCAGGATAAATACCAAAAATGTACAACTAGGCATATCCATTTTCAAACTACAGAACATCAAAAGTAAATAGAAAACCTAGAAAGAAGTCACAGGTGGGTAGCGGAAGGGATCAATTACCTACAGAGAAAGAAAGATATATATTACACTGGACTTATCTTTAGAAAACTTGCATACAAGCTGAGGGTGGAGTGAAATATCTGAAGTGTTGAAGAAAAAAATACAGTAAAACATAATTCTGTATCCAACATAATTGTCATTCAAAAGTGAAGAGAAAAAAAGTCTTTCTCAAATAAACAAAAGATGACGAAATTGGGTCACTATTGAAACAACCTGTGGAAAATTCTTAAAGAGATGGGAATACCAGACCATCTTACCTGTCTCCTGAGAAATTGGTAAGCAGTTCAAGAAGCAACAGTTAGAATGGGACATGTAATAACAGACTGGTTCCAAATTTGGAAAGGAGTACATCCTTCTTATTTAACTTATATGAAGAGTACTTCATGTGAAATGCTGGGCTGGATGAAGCTCAGGCTGGAATCAAGATTGCCGGGAGAAATATCAATAACCTCAGAAATGCAGATGACACAACCCTTACGGTAGAAAGCAAAGAAGAATAAAAGAACCTCTTGAGGAAAGTGAAAGAGGAGAGTGAAAAAGTTGACTTAAAACTCAGCATTCAGGAAACTAAGATCATGGCATCTGGGCCCATCAGTTCAGTTCAGTCACTCAGTTGTGACTGAATCTTTGAGATCCCATGGACTACAGCATGCCAGGCCTTCCTGTCCATCACCAACTCCCAGAATTTACTCAAACTCATGTCCATTGAGTCGGTGATGCCATCCAACCANTCAGTTCAGTCACTCAGTTGTGACTGAATCTTTGAGATCCCATGGACTACAGCATGCCAGGCCTTCCTGTCCATCACCAACTCCCAGAATTTACTCAAACTCATGTCCATTGAGTCGGTGATGCCATCCAACCATCTCCTACTCTGTCATCCCTTCTCCTCCTACCTTCAATCTTTCCCAGCATCAGGGTCTTTTCAAATGGGTCAGTTCTTTGCATCAGGTGGCCAAATTATTGTAGTTTCAGCTTCAGTATCAGTCCTTCCCATGAATATTCAGGGCTGATTTCCTTTAAGATGGACTTATTGGATTTCATGGCAACTAGATGGGGAAACAATGGAAACAGTGATAGACTTTATCTTCTTGGCCTCCAAAATCATTGCAGATGTTGACTGCAGCCATGAAATTTAAAGATGCTTGCTCTCTGGAAGAAAAGCTATGACCAACCTGAGATAGCATATTAAAAAGCAGAGACGTTACTTTGCCCACAAATGTCCATCTGGTCAAAGTTATGATTTTTTTCAGTAGTCAAGTATGGATGTGAGACNCCATGAAATTTAAAGATGCTTGCTCTCTGGAAGAAAAGCTATGACCAACCTGAGATAGCATATTAAAAAGCAGAGACGTTACTTTGCCCACAAATGTCCATCTGGTCAAAGTTATGATTTTTTTCAGTAGTCAAGTATGGATGTGAGACTTGGACTATAAAGAAAGCTGAGCACTGAAGAATTGATGCTTTTGAACTGTAGTGTTGGAAAAGACTCTTGAGAGTCCCTTGGACTGCAAGGAGATTAAACCAGGCAGAGCAACAGAACAATCCTACAGAACCAACAAAACAATCCTAAAGGAAATCAGTCCTGAATATTCACTGGAAAGACTAATGCTAAAGCTGAAGCTCCAGTACTTTGGCCACGTGATGCAAAGAACTGACTCATTGGAAAAGACCCTGATGCTGAGAAAGATTGAAGGCAGGAGTTGAAGGGGGCAACAGAGGATATGGTTGGATGGCATCACCAGCTCAATGGATATGAGTTTGAGCAAGCTCTGGGAGTTGGTGATGGACAGGGAAGCATGATGTGCTGCAGTCCATGGGGTTACAAATAGTCAGACACGACTGAGTGCCTAAACTNGTATACACCTGAAACGAGCACAAAATTATAGATCAACTATAGTTCAATAAAAAAGAATTTTAAAAATCAAGTACACAAGCAACAGAACAAAATAAATCTCAAATAACTGACCATTAAGAAACTGATTGAGGAATGACAATATCCTGTCTCTTATACACATCTAACTGAAGAAACCTTGCCAAAAAAAAAAAAAAAAAAAAATGTTAACAGAAGTCCTTCAGAAAGAAAGAATGTTGTACACTCAGATATACACTTGAGGGCAGATAAGAACAAAGCAAAAGGGTGGATGGTTTACTATTCTGATACTGCTCTACGAGACTGACAGGAGGCATAGAATCCAAGGTTTCTTCACCCGGTGGGAGAGAAAGAACTAAAGAATGCCTCCAAAGCCCTAGCCTTTGGTGTGCCACCCAAGCGTCTAGTTTTTGTCTTGGGAAAGCACAGATGGAACCCTTACAGTTTCGTGGAGGCAACTAAGCACAAAAGAAAAGGGGTGGGCAGTCTGCTATGCCCAGCATAGCTAGGCATATCTATCAGAAGGCACAGAACTCAAGGTTTCTCCACAGGTAAGGGGGAAGAGAAGTGAAATGTGACTGAAAAGTCCTAGCCAGAGCTAAAGCAGTGAGATATCATAGAGAGTAAGAGATTATGGACTCCTTAAGAGAGAGAGAGAGAGAGAGAGAGAGAGAGAAAGCAGAAAAATCCACTCTAAATCGGAATCTAAATGAATGAGCCCAGAGAATACACATCCATAGAAAGATTAGAGAGACTCCTAGAATCTCTAGGTCTTCTCTGTCAAAGCAAGTCTGTAAAGACTGGAGAGCTGGTTATTTTTTCAAATGCAGATTCTAATACAAAGCTACAAGGAACACAAAGAATTAGGGAAACGTGACACAGCCAACGGAACAAAAGTCTACAAACAATAAATGCTGGAGAAAAGGGATCCTCCTACACTGTTGGTGGGAATGTGTAATTGGTGCAGCTACTATGGAAAACAATGTGAATGTTCCTTAAAAAAATAAAAAGTAGAGCAACCATATGATCCAGCAATGCCATTTCTGGGCATATATCTGGAAAACATGAAAACTTAATTCAAAAAGATACATGCACAGCAATGTTTATGGCAGCACTATTTAAAATAGCTAAGACAAAGAATCAACCTGTATCCATCAACAGATGAATGGATCAAGAAATGGGATATATGTACATATGTAACACTCAGCCATAAAAGAAGGAAATATTGAAATTTGCATCAGTACGGATGGACCTAGAGACGGTCATATGAAGTGAAGTCAGAAAGACAAATATCACGTGGTATCACATGCAGAATCTAAAACATGGTACAAATGAAATTATTTACAAAATAGACTCAGATGTAGAAAACAAACTTGTGGTTACCAAATGAAAGGAGAAGAGGGATAAATTAGGAGAGTTTCAGATTAACAGATACACCTTACTATATAAAATATAAACAATAAGGACCTACTGTATAACAGAGGGAACTGTACTCAATATCTTATAGCCTATAATGGAAAAAAATATGAAAAACTGAATCAATTTGGTATACACCTGAAACGAGCACAAAATTATAGATCAACTATAGTTCAATAAAAAAGAATTTTAAAAATCAAGTACACAAGCAACAGAACAAAATAAATCTCAAATAACTGACCATTAAGAAACTGATTGAGGAATGACAATATCATTATGATGAAATAAACCTGGGAAAGCAAGGAGGGATCCTCCTGAGGTTTCAGTATGACCACAGCCTTGCCAACAACTTGAATTTGAACTTTTAGCATCCCACAGTGAGAGAATAGACTTCTGTTGTTTTAAACCATTCAGTTCATAGCAATTTGTTATGGCAGTCCTAGAAGGCAAAGAAAGTTTTGTTTGATTATGGCTGGGAATCTTAGCTCTTCAACCAGGGAATAAACCCATGTCTCTTGCAGTGGAAGCATGGCATCCTAACCACAGGACTGCCACTGGTTCCCTAAGACAGTTTATTTAGAAACAAAAGCAGAAGGAACAATTCCTCCCTCACTCTATGAGGCCAACCTTGTCATTATACCCAATGGGATGAAGACCATACAAGGAAAGAAATCTACAAACCAATAATTTCATCAACAAAGAACCAAAGAATCCTAAATAAAATATATGCAAATGAGTCAAAAAATTTAAGAAAAGAATTACACACCATGACCATGTCAAATTCATGCCAGGGAATCAAGGAAGAATCAACACATACACATACAAATCAATGTAATTCACTATATCAACTTGCTAGAGAGAAAAAAAATAATTGTGTCAACTAACAGAAAAATTACTTGATAGAATTCAAAACCTACTCATGATAAAACTCTCAACAAAACAGCAGTAAAGAGAAACTTACTTTCTTGTTAAAGAATGCCTACAAAACACCTAGAGCACATATGATTCTTAGTGGTGAGAGACAGGAAGTCTTTCCCCTGAAGATGGGAAACAAGACAAAGATGCCCTCTCTCATCGTTCCTATTTAACATTTTATTGGAAGTTCCAGCTAGTACAATAGGACTACGGGAAAAGGAAAAGAAAGAAAGAAAGAAGAGAAATACAGAAAGAAAAGAAACACACAGCATACACGTTGAAAACAAAGAAATAAAGCTTCCTTTGTTTCAGAGTGAGTATCTATTTAGAAAACTGAGGATTTACCAAAAGATAATAAATAATAATAATAAATTTTAATAAGCTCACAGGAAAAATACACAGTAAAGATACAAATGCAAAATCTTTCCTGTATACCCACAGTGCAGAATTAAATGTGAAATGAAAAATAATCTATAGTAGTACCAAAATAAATATATTTTAAGCATAAACCTAGTAAAATATGTACAGCTTTTATATGCTGAAAACTACAAAGCCCTGATGAAAGAATTCAAAGGGGATTTACATATATTGAGTTACTTCAGTTCACCACCAGAAGATTCAAAATGTTAAGATGCCAGTTCTTTCTGTGTTTATTCATTGGTTCAGTGCAATCCCAGTGAAAATCTCATCCAAATGAAAATCCCAGAGGTAATTCTGTGTATATTGACAGATGTATCACACAGTTTAGACTCAGAAGAGCCCACACGACACTGAAAAAAATAGAAGACTAACTCCCCCAACTTTAAGAATTCCTGTAAAAATACAGCATGGAAGCATTGTGGCATTTGCAAAAGAAAAGACAAATAGATGAGTGGAATGAAATAAAGAGCCCATAAATAGATGCACACAGATACAGTCAACTGACTTTTGACTAAGGAACAGTGGTAACGCAACAGATAGCACAACATTTTGAACAACTGATACAACTGACGCTGAAATAACTGGGTATCCACAATCAAAAAAAAAAAAAAAAAGACCCCAAAATAACTTAAAAACAACTCAAACTGAATCATAGACCTAAATATAGAACACAAATATAAAAAAATAAATACAACATAGGAAAAATTCTAGGTGTTAAATTCATTACTTTAACAATGAATTTGTAGATACAATACTGAACACACAGCCTATGAAAGAAAAAATGTGATCAGTTGTGCTTTATTAAAATTAAAAACTTCTCCTCTGAAAACTGTTCAGTGAGTAAGACAAGAACCACAGACTGGAGGAAGATAATTGGAAAAAAATATACCTGATAAAAATATTTTAACCAAAATATACAAAAGCCCCTTAAAACTCAACAATAGGAAAACAGACAACTTCAAAAGCAGGGGAAATATTTTAACAGACAATATATACAGATAGTAAAGAAATATATGAAAACTGTCTAATACTTTACACCATTAGTACATTTCAAATAAAAACAAAATAAGACATCACAACACATACACTTGAAAGGCTAAAATCCAAAACACTGCTAACACCAAATGCTGAACTTTTATTGATGAACTTTTATTCATTGCTAGTGGGAAAACAAAATGGTTCAGCCACTTTGGAAGACTTTTTGGCAGTTTCTTGCAGAGGTAAATGTAGTTTTAACCATATGTTCCAGCAAATGTGTGCCTGAGTGGTTAACCAAATGGGGTGGAAACTTAACATATACACAAAAATCTGCATATAGATGTTCATGGCAGCTTGATTTATAATTTCCAAAACCTGGAAGCAGCCTAGATGCCCCTCAAGTAGTAAATGTATAAACAAACTATGGTATATTCATACGATGGTATATTCATACGATGGTATATTCATACTGTGGTATATTGTGCTTAGCCACTCAGTTGTGTTTCACTCTCTGTGACCCATTAGACTGTAGCCCGCCAGGCTCCTCTTTCCATGGGGATTCTCCAGCAAAAACACTGGAGTGGGTTGCCAAGCCTTCCTCCAGGGGATCTACCAAACCCAGGGATTGAACCCAGGTCTCCTGCATTACAGGCGGATTCTTGACTGTTTGAGCCACCAGGGAAGCCCATTACTCAATGATAAAAATAAGCAAGTTATCAAGCCAGAAGCAGATATGAGGAAAACTTAAGTACATACTTCTAAGTGCAATAAACCAGCATGAAACGGTTACATATGGTATGATACCGACCATGTTACATTTTGAAACAGACCAGTGGAAAAGATAAGTAAATTGTCAATGGAGGGAGAAGGGATGAATAATTGAAGTATAAGGAATTTTTAGGACAATAAACTATTCTGTATGATAATATAATGTGTATACATGACATCATATTATCAAAACTCAGAACTATACAACACGAAGAATGAACTCTAATGTAAGCTATGGACTTTAGTTAATGATAAAGGTTGGTTCGATAATTGTAGCAAATGTACCACACTAATGCAAGATGTTCAAACAGAAACTACAAGAAAGGACAAAGTGCTATCTGTTCAGTTTTTCTGTAAGCATGAAACTGTTTTTTAAAATAAATCTATTAACAAAAATTTAGGAATATTCTGCTAACTATACATCCATCCAGGGGTTCCTTGGTGGCTCAGACAGTCAAGAATCTGTCTGCAATGTGGGAGACCTGGGTTTATTCCCTCTGTTGGGAAAATTCCCTAGAGGAAGGCATAGCAACCCACTCCAGTATTCTCCCCTGGAGAATTCCAAGGACAAAGGAGCCTGGAAGGCTACAGTCCAGGGGTTGCAAAGTAGAATGCCCATTTATAACAAAGATATTCTTGTACCATGCAATATATATTGAAAATAATTATTTGCTTCTTCACTCACATTCACACATTCCTAAATGGAACAACCAGCCTCAAGAAAAATAAGAGATGGTCAGTTACCTTTTTATCTTCACTCAGGCATCTTGCTGAGTGAGGTGTGTCTACATGCAGTGGTTACTGACTTTCTAAAGTCAACAGCTGTCCCAAGACCTTTGCAATCATTCCTTCTCCTCCTTTGCCAATAAATTTTTAGCCTCCAAAAGGACCACTTACTATTACTGATTATCTATTACTGTTTCCGATTATCCTATATTTCTATCTACTTTCATAAATAGAAATTGTAATCTGTTAACACATTCACCTCATAGTAAATGGAATAGTAAAGCCTTTCAATTCATTAGCAATAGCATAAGTGAATAAACTATTTGAATCTACCCAGGCACACTTGTTGCCCTCAGGCCTGTCTAAAACCTTACCAATAAGTAACTTGTATATTACTTGTTTCTCTCTATAACTGCTAACATAACTCTAAAAACCTGCTGACTGCAGTATGCTTCTCTCTTAAGCTCCAAACCATTATTTACATGTAAAATGTGTCTTTGCTGTTCAGTTGCACAGGTGTGTCCAATTCTTTGTGACCCCATGGACTGTAGCACTCCAGGCTCTCTTGTCCTTTATTATCTCCCATAGTTTGCTCAAACTCATGTCCATTGGGTCGATGATGACACTCAAGCATCTCATCCTCTGTCGCCCCCTTCTCTTCCTGTCCTCAGTATTTCCCAGCATCAATGTCTTTTCCAATGACTTTTGGAGCGTCAGTTTCAACATCAGGACTTCTAATGAATATTAAGGGTTGATTTCCTTTAGGATTGACTGGCTTGATCTCCTAGGAGTCCAAGAGACTCTCAAGAGTCTTCTCCAGCACCACAGTTTGAAAGCATCAATTCTTCAGTGCTCAGCCTTCTTTATGGTCTAACTCTCACATGCCTACATGACTGCTGGAAAAACTGCACTGTGTTTTCAGTGTCAGAAATCCCTATCCCAGTATGCTCAGTAAGGTATTCTATAACCTTTGTGTAAATGACTCACTCTTCTGTCATGAACTTTCTCCTAGGGTAGTCAGGTATATGACACAGGCACATAGAGACTGAATTTCCTTTCATTCTAAAGTGAAAATTTACTGATCCCTGAGAATTGAGAGGAGTTGTAACTAGCAGAACTATACAGCTTAATCACCATTAGGATTCAAACCAACCTTAGTTATTTTCATTAGAGTACACAGCTCCCCCATGAACATGCTGGCATATTACTATTGTTGTCAAACTTAATTGAAAAGCTTTCCGAACATTTTAAGACTTCATACTAAGTTGATCTTTAACAACTGAGACATTAAAAATTAAAAATAATGTATATGGAAAGAAAGAAAGAAAGAAATCCACTAACTTCATTTCATTCTGATGAACACATTCAAATTACTTGGGGAATCAACCTGGTGATTGGAAAAGAAAATGGACTAACCAGATATCTGAATTGAGAATACAGAGGGAAATGTATAATTAAAGGAAAGGAGAGCAGCAAAACAATTCAAAACCATCCAATATGCGATATAATTACACCCAGTCCTATCCTTCGTATGTCTACCTCAAAATTTTATTCTCTCATATTATTTGGTTTGAGTAAATATGTGGGGGTAATGGCTAATCAAGTGCAGGCAGAAATGACCCACTTGAAGCGGCCAGTTGTGTGACAGTATGGTTTTTATTCTGGAGTAGGCTGCTTACTCTAAAAGTAAATGCAGACACATCAATGGATATAAAAGAATACCATAAGCGCATTGTGAAGAAAATACTTATGCCTTTAAATCTGGCCTTTTCTC
The DNA here is from genome assembly GCA_006410875.1 of Neotragus pygmaeus. Lineage (NCBI taxonomy): Eukaryota > Metazoa > Chordata > Mammalia > Artiodactyla > Bovidae > Neotragus > Neotragus pygmaeus. Next base: position 171,466 of record SJYV01005869.1, on the reverse strand, counting down.
ACATTTTCAAGATTATGACTTTTTTTATTTGTCTAGGAAGTATTTTGTTAGTTTAACTTTAAGTCATAGTGTAAACATCCTTTCTCACTAATATCTTGTATACAATGAACTTTCAAGAACCAGACACGCTATAAGTAACCTTCCCAAGTATTTCATCACCCTCCTTACCCATCGTAATTAATGTCTACTGATTTTCCCCAAATCTGTTTCATTAAACTCTTGTTTGCTTATTTACTGGATTACAGCTGCCAATGTGTTCCAATATTTGAAAAATTTTGAGATAAAATCTGTCCTTGTTAATGGCCATATTCTCTTCACATCTATTTGAAAAGAAATAGAGACTACTGTTATCTTTTAAGATTGCTCAACACAGTGAATGGACAGATGGCTGAATTAAAACAATAATAGTCAAAATAGAAGTAACAATAGAAATAATCTCATGGGGTGCTCATATATACTGCTAATTTTGTGTTTTTCCATCCATTTTGTTTACCCTCATAGTAACACTAAAAAATAGAAATATATGCCAAAAGTCAAAGTGAAATTCACTCAGTCATGTCTGACTCTTTGCTTCTCTAGGCCAGAATACTGGAGTGTGTAGCCTTTCCTTTCTCCAGGGGATCTTCCCAACCCAGGGATCGAACCCAGGTCTCCCACATTGCAGGCAGATTCTTTACTAGCTGAGTCATCAAATATATGAGGACTAAGTAATTTTTTCCTTGAACACACATAGCAAATCAGAAGTAAAACAGGCATTATTAAACAATTCTTTGTTTCTCAAAAAGTTATAAAGTGAAAGTGAAGTGAAAGTGAAGTCGCTCAGTCATGTCCGACCCTTAGCGACCCCATGGACTGCAGCCTTCCAGGCTCCTCCATCCATGGGATTTTCCAGGCAAGAGTATTGGAGTGGGGTGCCGTTGCCTTCTCCGAGTGGGTATCCCTAGAGAACAGAAATCCAACAAGTTAACCCAGAAGTACTAGACTTAGGTAATTGGCCACAACCAAACAATTGGATTGGGTTTTAAACTAGCATAGAAAGTTATAAACATTACCTAAAAAAGTGGATACTAACATTTTTTATTGAAACCCACAATTTTCCAAAATATAATAAATTCTGTCACAAACAGGCTACAAAACCATAAGATGGATGAATATTACTATATCCACAATATGAACCTACTAGTTCATTTTTAAGAAAACCCAAATGCAAATTGATAAAGGCAGCATTTTCAAATCATGACTTACAGATTGAAATTTATGAAGCAATATACCCAATGATTACACAAAGAAGTTGATTAAAATTTGTATTATGTTTTTTAAATGCAATGTTTTTTGCAATAATGGATAAACTTGATCAACAATTTCTTTCATGTTTCTTTGTATCTGGCTTCAGAATTTTAGGTGACTATATTCTTGTCCTGATGTAATATAAATTATTCCTATACTTGAGCCTTTCAAATAGGTTTATTCTTATTAAACAAGTTTACTTTGGATACAATAAATTTTATATTTGGAATTTCTATAGCAGTAACTGTAGCAGAGACAAATATTCACAGTGGGAGCAAGCAGGACCCTATGGGGTTATCCCAGGACAGACCCCTTTCCCATATCCTCTGCTTTAGCTCCTCTCTGAAGTACCTAGATAATAGTATCTGGTGTACATTTCCTGAGTTGTTTTACAGAGGCTAAACCATCACCAGATGGAAGAAATTACCACTTAATGATCATGAGCATGTAGTCCCCAGCCTACCGATTGATGATGTCCTCTGGGACATTACCCTGTTACTTCACCCTCAACCAATCAGAGAATGGTGCACAAAATCTTCATATGCCCTCCTTGATGCCCACAATAAACACTGCATTTTCCTTACCACAACCAGGTGTCAGCAGATTAGCTTTCCTATGAGTAGGTGAGGGCTCCTTTGGCTTGGTAACAGCTGCACCATTCTAGGCTCAAGAGAAGTATTATCATAATCAAGTGTATAAGCTGGGTCTGTAAAGGTCCCACTATGTTATCTATAACAGGCAGCCACATTACAAATTACAACTCACCTATGGGAATTTAATTATTTGCTTGATAGGGAAATCTGTTGTGTGACCCCAAGGGAGAAATGATTCCAAATGACTTCTTCTTACTCACTCAGAGAGTATAAAAACTCATCTTTGTATAAGGGATAGCTTTACTGCCCATGATAGCTCTCAACTTCATTACAATGTGTGATGCAAGCTCTTATGTATGGATTGGATGGTGTCATGAGAATAATCAAATCCAGTTCTCTGTGGGCTATATACCTTATCCCACTCTTAAGTCCTCCTGACCTGAGATAACTTCATCAGTCTTCAACATCTGGATTCATTCTGAGAAAGCTAGTTCTCCATCATGACTGTCCATGAGTTACTTAGAAATCATTGTTACAGTAGTAATATAATCACTGAAGAGATTATGTTAGACTCTGTATTTGAAGAAGACACCACTGTTTGAAAAGGTCAGAAAAAAAAAGGCATTTTGCTTTGACACAATGCAATGAGAAACCACCATGGATTCTTAAGCAGGATTAAAACCAGTTTGGGAAAAAAACCACTATCTGTATCTCAGTCTCACAGTCATTTTTCCCACTAGATTTCTTCACCTGTAAAATAACACTGACAATGTAATCTTCCCTGCAGTGAGTTCGTGAGGCATGGCTAATGATGCTAAGTCATGCTAGCAAAAAAATTTATATTTAGTATAAGTCGTAACAGTAAGACAAGGGCATCAGCAAAGCCTCTGAATAATTCCACACATTTCCACTTTCATATTTTGGATTATTGAATATCTCTTTTTGACCATACATAAAATTGACCAAGATAAAGGGCTACTGGGGCATTTTCTTGTGACCATAACAGATCCATGATGAAGCGTGTTTTTTAGCTCCACAGGAAAAAAAAAAAAAAAAAAACACATTCCCTTGACTCATTAATTTAAAAATAGGACTACAAAAGTTGAATTACCTGAAAGATGAGGGAAGAATTACAGGATACTCTGCAGATGTCAATTAGAAACATTTGGCACAGTGTTATTTCCTGCCAATACAAAGTGTTCGAACTGAAGGCCAAAATTAAACTGTAAGGGTTTGAAGAAAGATTGGGAACTTTTAAGTGAAATACTTGATGGAAGAAAAACATCTGTGACAAGATCATTTGGCTACTTGTAAGGGAAATACTATTTACCTCAAAAATGTTAATTTTATTTTCATTAGCAGGAAGAAACAGAGGATGCTTACAACAATAGAATTTATAAGCAGAATGCAATTAATTGTATTCAGGATGAGAGGCTTTTTATTATTCTGGATCTAGGACAAAGTAGCTTGCACCTTAAAGAGATTTCCTCAAGGACTTTTAAGAAATCAAAATAGCATGCATTCATGCTGACTTTTACAAAGTGAGTTAGATTATTTTTCAGGTTCTTTTCAATATAAAATCACTCTTACTTCATTTCCTATTTTTCCTTGGAACATACAAAGTTCATTAAATTTTATAATCTCTTGAAAGTGGTAAGAAAGTGAAGTCACTCAGTTGTGTCCATCTCTTTGTGACTCCGTGGACTGTAGCCTACCAGGCTCCTCCATCCATGGGATTTTCCAGGTAAGAGTACTGGAGAGTGGGTTGCCATTTCCTTCTCCAGGGGATCTTCCTGATCCAGGGATCGAACCCAGATCTCCCACATTGCAGGCAGACACTTTACCCTCTGAGCCACCAGGGAAGCCCAGTATTAGTTTTAAATTATTTCCATTGTACCCAATGTTCTACTCCAGATTTTATAGAAATAATACAGTTAAGTAGATGAGGAGGAAACATAGTCATATTTTCTCCTGTGATATTAAAGGAAAATAATTCTAATAAGAAAAAAATGAGTTTTGTTCACTCACTTGAGATTCTTTAATTATAGATAACCAACTTTGTAATCCTCTCTTAAGACAATGAGTTTCTGCTCCCATTCATATAGGGGTAAGATTTGTTCTCAGAGCATAATTATCACTATCATCTGAAAGTTGTCAGCCCTCTTCTTCTGGTTTTAAAGGAAGGCTTGGGTCAAAAGGTCCGGGTAACCAATAAGAGTCATTTATGAAAATTGGAATCCTCCCATGTAACTGGTCTTAATAGGGGAGGATTGGGCACGTATGCCCAATAAGTATGGTGGGCACCTGCCGTGGTAGTTACCAGACAACATAGCCAAGAGCACGGTGACTGAGGTCAAAGGCTGTCCTTTCCTTTGACCAATTTTCCCCCTTCAATGGTCAATTTCTTCAGTTGACACCACATGGGTGGTCTGGCTTTGTTGGACCTTGGAGCCTGTTCAGGGCAGTTGCTGATCATCAGTCTTGTTATCCCCATCACCAGTGGCTCTCCAGGAGGATGGATGTGGAACTATGGCCTCTGCTTTCCTTTCTTTGACATGCCTTCCTGGTACCCATGTTGTTGTCCATCATCTGAAATGACAAGAGCACACCTTTTCCTTTCTTAGGTATAAGGCCCTTACACCAATTGTTCATCACATTTTCCCATCATACCGGAGTATTCTATGCAATCATTAGACCAGGACTATAATTCTCACTAAGCATGGTGTTCTGAAAATGCAATATTGCTGCTGGCGTTGTATGATCCAGTTGTAAATTAAAAAATTAAAATAAATAAAGCATGGGCTATCTTCTCTTTTGGTCTCATCAATATGCCATACTTTTCTCCCCCTTTCTAAAGTTTAAATAACATATTTTTTAGAGTAGGATGAGTGCATTCAATAATAGCCTAGCCTTGAGAATTATATGGCCTTGAGAGAGTATCATCTCTTAGGTATCATTATTAAGTAGTTATAGTAGCTTCCCACCTGATAATCATCAAATTAACCAATAACTATAACAAAAGCAAGCATATAAAAATAAATATGAACTATCAAAGAACTGGTGAATATATATTTAAAAGTCAGAATTTCCTAATACTTTGTATGGATACTGAGATTAGGTTGATTTTCTAATATATCTACAACATGTCATGGTTCTTCCTTCATGTTCATCCTCTCCCCCTCTCTCTCTCCTTCATAGATAGGGATATTATATGAAAAAGCATAAATATCATGCAGTGTTTTATTTCAAGGTCAGAGGTATACAGGCAAATGGTCTTATTTCCTACCAGACAGCATTGGTATCATTATTAGAGCTAGAAGGCAGAAAGGTTTGTTTTCATATTACTCCATATCACATATTTAGTTACATGCCAAAGGGAAAATAAGGTGGCAGATGAAATTAAGTTTAGCAAGCAGATAATCCTAAGATAGGGAAATTATTCTATATTATTTGGTTGTGACCAATATAGCCAAAATAGTTTAAAAAATGAGGGGAAAAAGTCGGAGTAAAAGTCAATGTGGGTGTAATATGATGCGAAAAAGAATGAACTGCCCATTGCTGCCTTTGAAGACAGAAAAGGGACCATGAATCAAGGATCGTGAGCAGCCTCTAGAAGCTGGTAAAGGCAAGGAAACAGATTTTTCCTCAGGGGCTCCAGGAAGGACTCCAACCCTGCCAATACCGTGATTTTTATCTCAAGCTATTTGTGTTGGACTCCCAAGGAACACAACTATAAATAAACAAATCTATGTTCTTTTAAACCGCTAACTTTGTGGTAGTTCGTCATAGCAGCAACAGAAACTAACACCATGGCTAGTATGGTATGATAACTGCTCTAAACTACCAGGCTGAACACTGTTTCGGGCTGATTGATACCACAACTTAGTATAATAAAAGGTGAGTCATATCTTTCAGCAAGTAACAAACCAATTTTCATGAATTCCAATCATTTCTGTTTATCAAGAAACATGTATATGCAAGTGCAAGCACACACAGAGAACACACACACACTCCCAGGATATAGTACTGTCAGTTCAGTTCAGTTGCTCAGTCGTGTCCAACTCTTTGCAACCCCATGAACCACAACACGCCAAGCCTCCTTATCCATCACCAACTCCCGGAGTTCACTCAAACTCACGTCCATCGAGTCGCTGATGCCATCCAGCCATCTCATCCTCTGTTGTCCACTTCTCCTGTGCCCAATCCCTCCCAGCATCAGGGTCTTTTCCAATGAGTTGACTCTTCTCACAAGGTGGCCAAAGTACTGGAGTTTCAGCTTTAGCATCATTCCTTTCAAAGAACACCCAGGGCTGATCTCCTTTAGAATGGACTGGTTGGATCTCCTTGCAGTCCAAGGGACTCTCAAGAGTCTTCTCCAACACCACAGTTCAAAGGCATCAATTCTTCGGCACTCAGCTTTCTTCACAGTCCAACTCTCACATCCATACATGACCACTGGAAAAACCATAGCCTTGACTAGATGGACCTTAGTCAGCAAAGTAATGTCTCTGCTTTTGAATATGCTATCTAGGTTGGTCATAACTTTCCTTCCAAGGAGTAAGCATCTTCTAATTTCATGGCTGCAATCACCATCTACAGTGATTTTGTAGTACTTGAATAAATGACCATAGTTTTCTGGTGTGAATTTCACCTGATTCCTCCTTCTGTGTTACCATGTAAACTTAAAGTCCTTGCAGGGAGGAAACACACACACACATACACACACCTCCCCTACAAACAAACACAAAATCTTCCTTATCCTTCATTAATATCTGCTGCTGCAGTTTAGTCACTCAGTTATGTCCCAACTCTTTCTGATTCCATGGACTGTTGCCCACTAGGCTCCTCTGTCCATGAGATTTTCCAGGCATGATTACTGCAGTGGGTTGACATTTCCTTTTCCAGGGGGTCTTTCCAGTCCAGGGATCGAACCGTCATGTCCTGTTTGGAAGATGGCTTCTTTACCAGTTAGCCACCTGGGAAGTCCTATCAATGTCTAGAAATTGTTAAAAATACAGTTGAATGTTTCTTCCTGGTAATTTGAAACAAATAATAGCCCCCCCCTTCCTGTCAAATAATAGCCCTCTCTTCCTGTCATCTTTATCTCTCTGGTATTTGCTTCATTTCTCTTGAAGGCAGAGGCTAGTTATCTTTGTCGTCTTTAGACACCTTCCCCTTTGTGCTTTGTATTGTTTCAGAAATCACCAAAATAGGATGACTGGGTTTATCTATTTAAATAGTTATAGCTGGTAAAACCCGGGCTTTCCTGATAGCTCAGTTGGTAAAAAATCCGCCTGCAATGCAGGAGACCTGGGTTCAATTCTTGGGTGGGGCTTGGGCTTCTCTTGTGGCTCAGCTGGTAAAAAATCCACCTACAGTGCGGGAGACCTGGGTTCGATCCCTGGATTGGGAAGATCCCCTGGAGAAGGGAAAGGCTACCCACTCCAGTATTCTGGCCTGGAGAATTCCATGGACTATACAGTCCATGGGGTCACAAACTGTCGGACATGACTGAGTGACTTTCACTTTCAATAAAAATCAAAGCAAAAATTGTTTTACTGCTTAACATTTAAATAATTCAAACTACTTTCAGAGTTAAAAAGAGGAAGAATTATATAGTATGCAAATCCCTTTTAATATAGATGTAAATGTACCAAATATTTAAGCTGTTTTCATTTTAACTAAACCTAATGAAGCAAAGAAAGTTAACCTCCTAATCCCTAATTAGAAGACTCTCTGTTATTAGGTAGTTGTGATTTATATCCTCATACAAGAGTGATACATTGCTGACATTTATTCACATTACTCACTACTGTTGCCTGTTTCTAAAAATATACACTTTTATGTTTCCCTGGGCAATTCTTTACAGATCATTAGGAATATTCTCAGAATAACTAAGACGTATCAAACCTAAACAACATTTACAGAAAAGAAGTAGCAAGACTTCCTTACCTAAAAATTGCAGAATTTAGGCCAATACATTATGATTTTATTCTAGAGCAATGAAAGTTAAACACATTGTTTAGGATGCAACATTCATGAGGTTAAAAGTAATCAGGAACAAACATGTTTTTAAAAGTATATTAATGGATACTGTGTGCATTTCTTAAATTCATAAAGGCCAAAATAATGATAATTTCCAGTGAAAATAAACATTTAGTGTAGTTTTCAACGAGTGACAATGAAAATTTCTAGAAATACTTATAAAAGAATTTTGACAATTTATGTTTTAAAGGCATGAAACATATTAATTTATTACATTATAATATTAAGGGTAATTATCTGCAGGTGATATTATGTTTTTCCTATTTTTTATATATTTTCTGATTTTTGTGTATTGAAGAGTTATTACTAATGTTTAGAGATTATTGTGATTTTAAAGAACAATGTCCCAAACATTAAAAACTCTTTATAAACTTTTTTCTCCTATTTTATAGAATTTATGCTAAGTTCTGGAAAAACATGTAAAATAAAATTTATTCATTTTCAATAATGATGCATTAAAAATCTACTTATAAACTTTTTCTCTTGCATTTTTCTTGAGTCAATCAGGTAAAATAAAATAAGATTTGCATTAATTTTTTTCCCATATAGTATACCCTTGCAAAGTGGCCAGAGTTCATCCTTTTATCACCAACATCCTTAAGTGCTGCAAAGGGTTGTAAGACGAAGTACTGAAAAACTGAATCCTGAATTCATAATGAATGAAATAAGTCACATTTAAAAAAATTATCTAGAAAATATATTCTATTTAACTTACGGGAAAGCAGTTAATTTAATAATCAGAATGAAAGAAAATTTACACTTCTCCACCTCAGAAAAAAAAACTTATCCCAAATTAACTACTGCTGATGGAGACTGAATATTCATTCACATTATCTGCTCTAAATCTATTTATTTGGAAAAAAATGGTTAGCAATGTCATTTTCCCCATTCACCTCACTTTCTGCTTTCTCTTTAATTGTAGAATGTTGCCTTTGGATTTGAATAGTAATGTTTTTAAGAAAGCATCTATCCATAACAACAACAATGAAAAATCAATCTTGACAAATATTCAATGAGTAAACATATACTTTACCCAGGGCCCAACAATTAAAAAAATAAAATGTATATTTAGAGATAACTGTCTTATATGGAAAAAATGCATTATGACTACAATGTTCTTCCCTTGGAAGTTAAACAGTTTTTCCAAATTAAATGTTGCCTTCTAGATTTTGCTTTATACCTAAGAAAAATAACTCGTTCAGTAGCCTGATAGACTCTATGTTAAAAAAAATGTTTTTGATGTTTGTTGGGAGCATAGTAATGACTAAGGGCAATAGCAATAACAAAAAGTTAAAGGGTCACACTTCAACATTCAGATGATTTAGTGAAGAACTCTAGCAGAAGGTTAAGGCTTGTCAAAGAGCCAGCCACGACCTCTAGAAGCCAAAGCACATGGCCCCCTGCACTGTTGCACAGCAGAACTCAAAAGACACTTTGTGCTCATTGAAAACACAGTTGATATTCAAGGCCAGACACTGATGAGTCGAGCGTGTCCTGTTTCCTGAAGAGACTGCCAAGGAGATCCTAAAGTCATTTTGGTCAACACGCAGAGTGTGTGAGCAGAGGGCAGACAAGTGCCGGATAAAGACTCACTTTCTCTGACATCAACAATCTCAGCCTATCCAGTTTGCAAAGGAACAAGAGTTCCAGCACAAACACTGTAATCAGAGTGAAAAGCTCTACATCTGAATAAAAAAAGAAGTTAATTAAACTGTCTTCTTTTTTCAGTGAAATCCATAATAATCTTGAATGGTCTGAAGATTTAGTATTCTGTATTCATTGTAGTTTTGGATAAACGACTAAATGGCAACTAAATCTACATACTGATTTATTTTAATTTCCCAAATTTTGTGTGATCTATGTATTATGCAGAAAACTGAGAATGTGTAAGACTTAAATTCATCACCCAAGATCATCACACAATTACATGCGGGGGTAGGAGACAAAGAAAGCCATCACTGACTCTAAACCAAACACTGTTCAGTGCTACACCACACTGCCTCATTTATTGAAATCTTTGACCAAAAAATCTATCACATCACCTCTTTTCCCTTTATAACTCTTTGGCTGGAAGTCCACTTTTAGGCAGGTGGGAGAAACAGCATAGAAGGCTGCTTTCCTTAGTTCTTGTTTATCTCTGTAGCAATGGCAGTGACTCTTGGTCAAACACAGTACTCAGCTGTAAAGATCTCCTAGTAACTGTAATGTGATGAGTCAAGAAGAATCAGCTCTCATCATATTTAAAGAAAACGAGAGGAGTTAGATTTGTTCCTCGATAGATTTGTTCCTCGTTCAAGTCTATGTATTCAAGAATTCTAGACCCCAAGACTCAGGTGGGCTGCTTTGGGTAGAGACATCTCACAGGAGAAGTCTGCATCCTGTGCTACACTATCAGAGAAAGAGGGAGAATTGGAAACCTTTGTGTGACTCCTTTGCTTATGTCTCTCTGTTTCCTGTTCTTCCAACAATCAATTTTTTTTGATATAACAAATCTTAGCCATTGTTATAACCTTATATGAAAGTGTATTAGTCCTTCCAGCAGATTGTCAAATGAGTTGGGTACCCCCGTCCCTTAAAGAGTAGTGATTAAATATATGGTGATGGAGCAAACAGATTCTATCATTTTGATTTCATTACATAACAAAACTTCCAAATTTATTGACTTCATTATTTAGTGACTTTATTACTTTCCAATTTGTTGACTTCATTACTAAATTAATATTAGTGACTTTTTAAAGGGTGGGTCTTCAAGGTTTCCAAGTTATCACAGAGGCTGGAAAGCATCTCCTACCTTGATCTCTAGCTTGATTTAAATGAGATGCAGTCATGTCTGTAAAGGTCATGAATTTTTGTAAGTTTTATTCTCTTCTATTTATCAACACAGAAATCAGTTTGCATTAGACATTCAGAGTTAGAATACCAAGGTTTTCCAAGAAAAATGATCACCTATGAGCCTTCTTTAATGTAAATATTCATATTAATTAATGACAAGTAAGTAAAGATCTTCTAGTATAGCCGACAGTATAGGAAATAAGTTCCCTCAGGCCCAGTTCCACTGGACAGAAAAGATGACCATGGGCCAATAAAGCAATTTGAAGTTTAAGCAGCTCTTTCCATAAACAGGTATTAGGGAAGCATATTCTAAGGGGACACACTAAAGATACAGTCCAACATGGAGAGAGGGCTGAGGCTTGCAGACTATCACACCAGTTGACCACTGAATTATTAGCTTACCAATAAGGATGGTTTCTGTTTAGAAGGGCTTCCCTTGTGGCTCACTCAGCTGGTAAAGAATCTGCCGGCAATGCAGGAGACCTGGGTTCTATCCCTGGGTTGGGAAGATCCCCTGGAGAAGGGAAAGGCTACCCACTCCTGGAGAATTCTGGCCTGGAGAATTCCACAGACTGTATAGTCCATGGGGTCGCAAAGAGTTGGACAGACTAAGCAACTTTCACTCACTGTTTAGAAAGAAAACAGAACTGTCTTTCAAGTTTCCATAAGCCTTGTAAAAAGTTTACAATATAACCAGTGAATCAAGAAATTGGAGTTCTAGGCTGTCTGTTTTCATAATAGGGAAGAACGAATCTGTTTCATTTATTTCAACCTTGGTATTCTTATTACTTGTGCTTCAAGTTAATCACTAAAGGCATGTTGCCTATAAACTTAAAGTATACAGGATAGTCCGCCTCTGGGAACCTGGCCAGCTGTGGCAGAGCTTAAGTTACAGTGCTTTTGTTTAGCTCACAGGAAACCTCCTGACCAGGCTCAGCTGAGAATGTGTGCAGGAAAAGAAGAAATGAACACATCCTCCAGAGTCTGNCAGGATAGTCCGCCTCTGGGAACCTGGCCAGCTGTGGCAGAGCTTAAGTTACAGTGCTTTTGTTTAGCTCACAGGAAACCTCCTGACCAGGCTCAGCTGAGAATGTGTGCAGGAAAAGAAGAAATGAACACATCCTCCAGAGTCTGCCTGGAACCAGGAGACATTTCCAACGATGTATGGCCTTTTTCACTTTCTCTCCTCACCTCTCCCTGTTTGTTTTACAAAAGAAAGAGAAACTAGCACCCAGACCCTGGCAAGGTGCTTCTTTGGAACACTAGGCCACCATCTTCCCAATCAGCAGGCTTTCCTAATACAGCAAGTCACTATTCCTTGCCCTAACAAGTCATCTCTCCATTTATTGGCTTACCTAGCAGATGGTCCTGCCAGATGGTCCTAGTGGTAAAGTGTGAAAGTGTCAGTCATTCAGTTGTGTCTGACTCTGTGTGACCCCATAGACTATAGCCCACCAGCTCCTCCATGCATGGAATTCTTCAGGCAAGAACACTGGAGTGGGTAGCCATTCCCTTCTCCAGGGGATCTTCCTGACCCCCCTCTTGCTAATTCAGGAGTTGTAAGAGATGAGGGTTCAATCCCCTGGCTTTGGGAAGTAGGAAATGGTAACCTGGTCCTGTATTATTGCCTGGAAAATTCCATGGACAGAGGAGCCTGGTGGACTACAGTCCATGGAGCTGCAAAGAGTGAAACACAACTGATCGACTAAACGCACTTGGGTAGAGTAGTGGAAGGCTGGGCCAGGTAAAATTTTCTGGCACAAAACTTCTGATCATTCATTGCTTCTCAAATACACTTCTCCAAATCAGGTATGCNTGCAAAGAGTGAAACACAACTGATTGACTAAACGCACTTGGGTAGAGTAGTGGAAGGCTGGGCCAGGTAAAATTTTCTGGCACAAAACTTCTGATCATTCATTGCTTCTCAAATACACTTCTCCAAAACAGGTATGCTATTTCCTACAGTTTTCAAACATGACATGCAGTGTTCTATCAAAGAGAAAAAGTATATCTCACAAGTATAGATATTAATAAATACATTTCTCCTAGAGTCTGAAGTCCTTTATTTGGAAATTTTATAAACTATCACTTACAAACACAAAGTTTTCAGAACTGTTGGCAAAAATGGATATAGATTTTCTAACAGCTAAGGTGGTTCATATTCTTTTTCATAATTCTAAAGGGCATGATGATTATTCCCAAATGGATTTTGTCATCAATGTAATATTCTTTATGCATCTAAGTGGACTATTAATTAGTTGTTCCACTTATTAACCTCTCATTTGTCCTTTGGCAGTGACTCAAGTTTCATGCATAAGAACATTCTAGAACAAACATTAAGCAGTTTGTAGCACATCTCAATGAAGTCAGAAAAATACAGCACAATAAATACAGTTCATTCATTCATATCCAACATACTAATAAGTTTAAACTCTCTGCATAATAGCCTTATATCAAGTGAATGACAACTTTTGGGTTCAAAGAAAGCAATCTTCCCCACTAGGAAGAAAAGACTGGACATAAGTCAGTAAGGGGGAAGAAAGAACAAGGGGAAAGGAACTGAAAGAGGAGAAAATACAAGCTTTTTCAATTCCAAAAAAATTTTAATGTATTTAATATATATGAAAATATAAGTATAAACAATAGA
>SJYV01005869.1:128211-149706 GCA_006410875.1 Neotragus pygmaeus | reverse complement strand
TACATCTATTGAGATGATCATATGACTTTCCTATTCTATTAAAGTGGTTCATCGCAATTATTGATTTGCATAACTTGAATCATCCTTGCATCCTAGGAATGAATATCTCTTGATCCTGGCATATAATCTTTTTAATGTGCTGTTGAATTCAGTTTGCTTATATTTTCTTGAGAATTTTGGCATCTATATTCATTAGGGATACTGGCCTATAGTTTTCTTTTCAAGTTGTGTCCTTACCTAGCTTTGGTATGAGTTTAACACTGAGCTTATAAATGAGTTTAGGACTATTTCCTCCTGTTCAGTATTTTAGAAGAATCTGAGAAAGAGTTTCATTATTTCTTGAATGTTTGGTGAAATTCACCATTAAAACAATATGGACCTAAGCATTCCTTTCTTGGCAGATTATAGATGACTAATTCAGTCTCCTTACTAGTTATTGATTGCTCAGATTTCTTCTTTTTAAGTGATTCTCTGTTGGTAGTTTGTGTATTTCTAGAAATTTATTCATTCATTCTGTTAATAAGTTTTTGACACATAAGTGATCACATGATCCTTTGTATTTTTTTTTTCACTTGCAAATTTTATTCTTCTCTCAATGATTTAAAATCTTTTCATCTTGATTTTGGGGGAGGGAGCAGCTAAACTAGAAAATTATAGTTTTCCTCCTAAAAAAATGCAGTGATATTCTTTCTTATAAATTGGCCTCTCTGATTTTCTTGTCAGCCTGCTTTAAGGAAATCCATGTGTTTAATACACTTGCTCGCAGTCGGGCCCAGATCTAATGGTTATTTAATCCAAGTATCTGAGCAGCAAACTGAGCTGATCCTTCTGGAGAAAGGATGGTCGAACAGCCAAGACCACTGGGTAGTCGAAGAGAAGACCACGCATCCTGAGCTCCCCAGTCTGGAGTGAGAGGAAGACAGCCGATAACTGGATATGCAGTGTTACCAGACAACACCGGCCCTAAACCACTGCTTCTGCCTGCCACTGCCACAGATACAGTAGGAATGCCATCCCCTTCATACTCAGCTTTAATCCTCAGAGTTTCATCTGGTCCTTTATGGGCAGAGGTGACCCTAAGTTCACATGGAATGCCAAAAGTTCCACAAGCCTTGTTAATTTTTTCAGTGAGTAAGATCAGAGGTTGAGCCCATCAATACTATAACCCTTCACTGACTTTCTGGTTTCAGAAGCAACTCTACTCTTTCTGGAACCCACTCAAAGTTTTTCTTTACCATCTATAGCCCTTCAGGAGTTACTTCCTGGAGATCATGATATGACTGTTTGTCTTTTTGCTGGCTTCGATCTCCTGATGGCCATAGTCTCCAGGAATCATTATCAATAACATCAGCAAGAACGATTTCTCTGGTGGTTACATCAACACCAAATTCAATCTTCATATCAACTAGTGTACAGTTCTGGGGCAACCAGGATTTCTCCAGTATTTCAAAAATAGCCTGTAGCATGACTTATGATATCCACTTCAGTTTGTCCTATAACAAGTCCAGCAAAGCAAAAATTTGCAGCAATTAGCTATTCCTCAGACCACTGTGGATCATTATTGGCATCATCCTTAAAAAACAGCTCCACTTTAGGTGGGTAGAACTTATATCCTTCCTTAACACCAGGATTTCTTTTGAGAAAAGAACCAGTTGCTATTCTTCTACAAACCCATTCAATTGGAATCATTTCACACTTAGGTGCAATGAAAGCTGTCTCCCCACATTTTCTGGTGAAAGCAGTTTTGATACCTGCTTCCTGTAACAACTGAAAAATACAGCTGGCAATTTTATTTGAGATTGAAGCTTTTCCTTCAAGGTGATTCTTTCTGGCTGCATTTCCTGCTGTAATCTGGTCCTTGGACTGCAGGAGGACTCTTCCTGGACTATCCAACAATTCATAGACTTCTTTTGTTTTACCCTTATAGAGTTTCTTACCAGTCTTCAGTACTTCACTGCCGCCATTTCCAGAGTGGTCTGGGGATTTCGGCCGCATTGGGAAAAGACGCAGGACTCTGGAAAAAGAATAGAGATCAGAGAGCGATCCTCTGTATTTTTATGGTATCAATTGTATTGTCTCTTCTTTCATTTCTTATTATGTTTGTCTTCTCTTTTCTTAGACTAGATGAAGGTTTCTAAGTTTTGTTTCTCTTTTACAGAAACCTAGCTCTTATCTTGATATTTTCTATTGTCTTTTTGGTCTCTGTTTCATTGATGTATACTCTTATCTTTGTTAGTTCCTTCCTTGACCTAACTTTGAAATTTGTTTGTTCTTCTTTCTCTAGTTTCTTGAGAAATAGTGTTAGGTTGTTCACTTGAGAAGAAAAAGGTCTTTCTTTTGTCTTAATTTAGGCCTTTATCACTCCAAACTTCCCTGCTAAATGTGCTTTTGCAGCATTCCATAGATTTTGGTGTATTGTGTTGTAATTTTCACATTTGTTTCAAGATTTTTTTTTTCTTTTTAATTTTTTCTTTGAGTTTTTTAGAAGTGTGTTTAGTTTTCACATATTCATTATTTTTCCTTTTTTTCCCTTGTAATTGATTTATAGTTTCATACCATTGTGTTAATGAAAACTACCTTGTAGATTTTCAATATTCTTAAATTTCTAAGGCTTGTTCTATAATCCATCAAATGGTTTATCCTGGAGAGTGTTCTGTATAAGCTTGAGAAGAATGTGCTAGGTCCAGGTAGTCTATATATTTAGGCTAAAATAAACAGTTCAAGACAAAATTATTGAAATTCTATCTAGATGATCTGTCAATTGTTGAAGTCTCCTACTATGATTATATTGTATGTTTCTCCCTGCAGATTTGTTACTATTGCTTAATATATGTAGGTGCTCTGACATTTAGTGAGTATACATTGATTTGATCCCTGGGTCAGGAAATGGTAACCCACTCCAATCCCTGGAAGAGAAAATGGCAACCCACTCCAACAGTCTTGGCTGAGAAATCCCATAGACACAGGAGCCTGGTAGGCTACAATCCATGAGGTCACAACGAGTCACACAATTGAGCAACCAAGCACAAACACACACACACACACACACACACACACACACACACACACACACACTGTCAAGGATATGCTAATACCATTGTATTGTTTTTTCTAACTTGTCCAAATTTGAATTTTTCACTCTGGTGGTCTTTTGGAACTTCACTGGAAACTTAGACTTCCATAAAGTCTCTGTCACCTATGGATGATTGTCTTAAGACAGGATCTTCAAGGGGCTTCAGATCTGTGGCTGAGAGAGTCTGAAAATTGTTCCCAGGCCACTATGGGGTTTTCACCTTACACATGAGAGGGAAAGACTTCTCCCAGTCCTTTGGCCTAGGATGCTGGATCCCACAGCTCCTACAAAGGCACTTTGTCCGTGGATGGGTGCCAAAATGGTGGAGAGCGGGAATGAGGAGCATCTTATTCCATTATGATACTAATATCAACCCCTTGCACTATTTTTCAAAGATATCTGAGACATATATTAGGTATTTTGGTGGTGGTTTAGTTGCTAAATCATGTGTGACTCTTGTGACCCCATGGGCTGTAGCCCTCCAGTNATGAGGAGCATCTTATTCCATTATGATACTAATATCAACCCCTTGCACTATTTTTCAAAGATATCTGAGACATATATTAGGTATTTTGGTGGTGGTTTAGTTGCTAAATCATGTGTGACTCTTGTGACCCCATGGGCTGTAACCCTCCAGTCTCCTCTGTCCATGGGATTCTCCAGGCAAGAATGCTGGAGTGGGTTGCCATTCCCTTCTCCAGGGGATCTTCCTGACCCAGGAATCAAACCCAGGTCTCCTGCATTACAGGCAGATTTTTTACCAACTGAGCTACAAGGGAAGCCCATTAGGTATTTTAAAGAAAACCAGTAGACTTTTCTAGAGCAATTTTAGATTTATAGCAAAACTATGTAGAAAGTTCAAAAAGTTCCCACTTATCACCTACTCTGAGCTCATACTATGTCCTCCACCGTCAACATCCTGGGCAGCATAGTACATTTGTTATAGTTGGACAGTTTTTAAAGTTAGATAAATTTCCATCTTGAGTCTTTTAAAATTTTCTGTGGATGATTAAAACTTCTAAGATTAAAAAAAAAGTACAAGAACAATTTCAAATGAGACAAATAAAGAACATATCCTTGCATTTCTTAAAAGATATTATCTAGACATCACTATACAATTGAATGTTCAGTAATGATGAAAATATTCTCTATCAGCACTGTTCAGCATTGTCGTTGCAATCCACATGTGACTATTAGCATTTAAAATGTCAGAGTCACTAAGGAACTGAATTTTAAATTCCAATTGATTGAAATTTAACTTTGCGTGCTATCACACATGTAGCTAGTCACTACTGTATTTGACTATGGGACCAGGGGTGATTCCTGAAATCAATGAATGTTTGGAGGCGGTGGGATATTTAATTTACTTTTAAATATGCTTTTTATAACATGAACATCAAAAAAGGAAATATGATGAATGGATAATAAATATACTTGCAATGTCTTTATGATGCGTCAGTTTGACTAATGTGAGCTACAGTACCCAGAATTCTCGTTCTAGAATGATTCCAATGAGAGTAAGCTAAAAGAGATATTTTCTGTTAACAGTTGTAGAATATAAGAGATGGCACCCATTTGTAACATACACACAACCTTCCAGTTACTCAGTTAAACTTAATCTAGATGCTTCTGTGAAGGAATTTTGTATATGAAATTAAAGCTTCTAATCTGTTAACTAATTTAATCAAGAGAGGGATTAACCAAGCCTCTTTAAAAAGAAGGCTTAGCCCTTTCCTAAGTTCACAGACTTCAACCAGTAGCTGGATTTCCAGTCACTCTCCATTTTTCCAGGATCTTGCTCCCTGTGTGTTTGTTCATGCTTGTGGAGTTCTAGCCTGTTCTTTCTCTTCCCTTCCTGACTACCTGCTCCACAGTCTTCAGTCTTGCTTAGCCAAATACCCTGAATGATTGGTAAGGCAATTTGTTGCAATAAAATATAATGGATAGATGATAGATAGTCTGCTCCTGGTTCTGATTCCTTGTTTGAAGCCTGACTGACAACACACTCAAATTTCCTGCCCTTAAGGGGATGGTGGGAATGGGAAGAAAAATGACAGGGGAGATGAAATATGACAGAACCAAGAACATCTCCTGTCACTGAAGTCCAGGTGCAAAGTGGACAAAGTAGAGGGGAAAGGATCTTTCCCCTCCTCTCTCATATAATTCATTCAGTAAAATTTGCATAAGGGTTTTGAGAACCAAGCCCTTGGTTACCTGACATTTATAAAGATTGTGTATATGTTTATAAAATATTGTGGAGTCTATCAGAAAGAATGCAAGGGAGACTGTAACTCCTCATCGACAATTGCCATTTTACATCGTAAATAGCAACAAACTCATTAAACGCTCTACTCTTTGCTTCAGTTCAGTTCAGTTGCTCAGTTGTGTCTGACTCTTTGTGACTCCATGAATCACAGCACGCCAGGCCTTCCTGTCCATCACCAACTCCCGGAGTTCACTCAAACTCATGTCCATCGAGTCCGTGATGCCATCCAGCCATCTCATCCCCTGTTGTCCCCTTCTCCTCCTGCTCCCAATCCCTCCCAGCATCAGAGTCTTTTACAATGAGTCAACTCTTCGCATGAGATGGCCAAAGTACTGGAGTTTCAGCTTCAGCATCATTCCCTCCAAAGAAACCCAGAGCTGATCTCCTTCAGAATGGACTGGTTGGATCTCCTTGCAGTCCAAGGGACTCTCAAGAGTCTTCTCCAACACCACAGTTCAAAAGCATCAATTCTTCAGGACTCAGCTTTCTTCACAGTCCAACTCTCACATCCATACATGACAAGTAGAAAAACCATGGCCTTGACTAGACGGACCTTTGTTGGCAAAGTAATGTCTCTGCTTTTGAATGTGCTATCTAGGTTGGTCATAACTTTCCTTCCAAGGAGTAAGTTATCTTTTCATTTCATGGCTGCAATCACCATCTGCAGTGATTTTGGAGCCCATATTAAGTATTGCCATCTTTCCAGACTAGGAAAACCTTTGACACTTAAAGAACAAAATGCTAACATCAATTCAGCTTCTAGGAAGAACAAATGGTTGAAACAAATGCTGACATGCTGCCTTAAAGAAGGAATAATTTATCAATTTATTTATTCTTTTGTTTTTGTCCATGCCACACAGAGTGTGGGATCTTAGTTCCCTGACTCGAGATCGAACCTGTGCTCCCTGCACTGGAAGAATGGAGTCTTAACCACTGAGCCACCAGGGAAGTCCCTCACCAATTTAAAGGCACAATATAAGTGAAAAACCAGTTATCTTTTTTCCCTAAAACTCATAGGATGATTGTACTACACAAGTTAAATGTTTATTTAGCTAAACTAAATAAAAGAGCTAAATGTAATGTCCATTTCTATGATATAGCAATATATCAAGCAAAATAAAACAGGTAGAGATATACTTTCAAATGTCCGCACTTAAACTTTCTGAAATATCAGTGACAATCCCATGATGGTATGGGGTAGGGGAGGAAGTGTTAAGGTAACAGTGTATTTGACCAAGATCAAAAGCACTAATTCTGAGGCGGAATTGGTAGTCAGAGCAAAAGTATAGAAATGAGACAGTTAAAATAGATGAAATTTGGTGTTATGAGGGAATGTATAATTAAAGAAGCAAAGGCAAGCACTCACAGAGAGTCTTGTTGTGCATGTTTGCTGGTGAGAGTATAAATTAACCATATCTTGTTTGGAATTAAGTCTGATAAATTTATTTGACAGATATACTCATTAGTTACATATAGTCACTTAATGAAATGATTAGGAATGAAAGCAAAGGGCTAGAAGCGACCTAAGTTACCCAGTTTATCCGTCCATATGGGACCAGTTGGAAAAATCATGATATAGTGATACAAACTATTATACCATTATTAAAAGGTATGAGGCTATTTCGTATATAGTGACACAATTAATTTTAAGGTACATCGTTAAGTGAAGACAGAAAGTGTTTGTGGGAGGCTATTAGTGTGTGTGTCCATGCTCAGTCCCTCATTCGTGTCCAGTTCTTTACAAGCCTATGGACTATATAGCCCACCAGGTTCCTGTGTCCATGGAATTCTCCAGGTGAGAATGCTGAAGCAGGTTGCCATTTCCTCCTCCAGGGGATCTCCTGACCCAGGGACCCAACCCTTGAACCCTTGTCGCCTGCAGCTCTTGCACTGCAGACAGATTCCTTACACTAAGCCACTGGGAAGCCCTATTATTGTGTGCCTGCGTGCTAAGCTTTGTAACAAGGTGATATTTGCTCATGCATAGACTATTCTTGAAGGATAATTACTCTAATACAAGTAGTTATGAAAGAGGAGGGGTTAGGAGGCAGGATAGGGAGAGGTACATTTTACTAGACCTGTATAATTTTTAAAATTTTCATTTAATTTTTTTTTTTTTTTGGTATCACCTTGGGCATGGAAGGGAGGCTTCCCAGGTACCTCAAACAGAAAAAAATCTGCAATGCAGGAGACCTGGGTTCAATCCCTGGGTCAGGAAGATCTCCTGGGGAAGGAAATGGCAACTCACTCCAGTATTCTTGCTTGGAGAATTCCATGAACAGAGGAGCCTGGCGGGCTACAGTCTATGGGGTTGCAAAGAGTCGGAAACAACTAAACCACTGACACTTTCACCTTGGCGTGATAGAGAACTTTATTTTTTATTTAATTAGGCTTTGCTCTGCAGCATGTGAGATCTTAGTTCCCAGACCATGGATCAAACCTGCAGCCCCTGCAGCCACAGCATCTTAACCACAGGACTTNAGAGTCGGAAACAACTAAACCACTGACACTTTCACCTTGGCGTGATAGAGAACTTTATTTTTTATTTAATTAGGCTTTGCTCTGCAGCATGTGAGATCTTAGTTCCCAGACCCAGGATCAAACCTGCAGCCCCTGCAGCCACAGCATCTTAACCACAGGACTTCCAGGGAAGTCCCCCATTCAGTATAGTTTTAATTTTGTGTTGTGTGTGTGTGTGTGTGTGTGTGTGTGTCTGTGTGTCTGTGTGTGTCTCTGTGTGTGCATTACATGTTAGAAATATTTTAGCTAATTTAAGAAAAATCATACAATAGCCATTTGAACATAATGTTCAGGGTGGAATTCCATCTGAGTGTATAAATCGAAGGATTCTTGATATTTGCAGAGGGGCAAATCTTAATCCTGGAAAATTTGTGACTACCTGCAATTCTGCTAATGGGAGTGAGGTCTCCAAGATGAGGGTTTGGGATATTTTCCTTTCTTTGGTGAGGACAACCAAAATATTACTGAAAGCCTTCCTGTTTATCCTGATTCCTGCATGTTCAATGGATCCCTTCCCTTAGTCAAAGGTTTGCTTCACTGACAACGGAGATTTAAAGAAAAGCAACAAGAGAAAGCAAACTCCAAGTGCTGCAACCTTGTTGCCAGCTCGCTGTGATATTTAGTCATGCTGGGCTCTGTGAGCAATAAGAAAAGGTTCCACGTTGGCTTTATTCCGCCTGTTATCAGCCCCCAAACAGCACTGAGCCGTGGGTGATGGGGCGATCGTCACCCCTTGTCACCCATGAGAAAGCTGGAAGTTTAATCTCCTCTCTTCCGCTGCGGGCAGCTTGATTTTTCCCTTCCCTCTCTCAGCATGCCTCTCTCATTCAGTCCACAGACACTGTATCAAAAACCAGAAAAAGAATCATTCTGAGACTCTGAGCGTCTTACTTTTGTTATTCAATTTCCTAAGTTGTGTATCTAGGTGTGTTGGCTGTTTTATACTACGTTCAATCCCCTATGATTAAAAGGATTTTTATTATTCTGTGAGAAGAAATACAAATAGCCCTTTTTCAGAGTTCACCTATTACATTAACCAAAGAAATTAACTTAGGAGGCCCGGTAAATTCTAAACAATCCACATCATATTTATAAATCATTTTGCTTATGGGTTTTTGGAAACATTTCCTCTTTTACTTATTTTTCTTTCTTTACACAGGCATAAATAAGAACATCAAACCTCTCTTCTGTATGTGCCTTTTGAAGAACCACAAAAAATATTTTCAAGTCTCTAGAGATAGTTAAGGTTGCGATTACAATTCTTTTTTACATAGTCACAAACATCCCTCACTGGAATCTCAGTTATACTTGGCAGGGGGAAAATAAGCTATTATAAGTAATGTCATCTGTTACGGTTATTGTTTAGTCACTAACTTGTGTCTGACTCCGTGACCCCTGGACTGTAACCCACCAGGCTGCTCTGTCCATGGGTTTTCCCAGGCAAGAATACTGGAGTGGGTTGCCATCTCTTCTGCTGGGAATCTTCCTGACCCAGAGATCGAACCTGAGTCTCCTGAATTGGGGGGCAGATTCTTGACCACTGAGCCACCCGGGAAGCGACAAATGTCATTTGCTAGCCCAGTATTTCCTGAAAGCTTTGGAATTAGCCTCATCTGTGATGTTCCAAAACACATGAAGATGTGACGTGTACAACACATGAGTCCTGCAAGGACTGTCTCCTGAGCACTTTGTAGGCTGAGAATGCACAGCACATATCCAGGTTACTCTCTGCTCTACGGCAAGGATCATTTAGGTCCTTCCAGACTAGAGCCTAACGGCTTAACCATTCCCTGTGTCATTCTCTTATTTCAACCTCCACTAGGTTGTTATGTGACTTAGAACCATCTCTGATCCTTCCTTCTCAACCAAACCTATTACAGCAGTTCTAAGTCACAGAAGCTTCCTTTTATTCTTCATTCTTTGAACTTAAGCTTACTGCCTGTGTCACAAAAGTTGGCAACTCATCAGTTCAGTTTAGTCTCTCAGTCGTGTCTGACTCTTTGGGATCCCATGGACTGCATCACGCCAGGCTTCCCTGTCTATCACCAACTCCCAGAGATTGCTCAAACTCATATCCATTGAGTTGGTGATGCCATCCAAACATTTCATCCTCTGTCGGCCCCTTCTCTTCCCGCCTTCAATCTTTCCCAGCATCAGAGAGTCTTTTCCAATGTGTCAGCTCTTCGCATCAGATGGCCAAATTATTTGCCAAAGATGCAGCTTCAGCTTCAGCCCTTACAATGACTATTCAGGACTAACTTCCTTTAGGACTGACTAGTTGGATCTCCTTGCAGTCCAAAGGACTCTCAAGAGTCTTCTTCAACACCACAGTTCAAAAGAATTTAATTTTTCTGTGCTCAGCTTTCTTTATGGTCCAACTCTCACATCCATACATGACTATTGGAAAAACCATGACTTTGACTAGATGGACTTTTGTCAGCAAAGTAATGTCTCTGCTTTTTAATATGCTGTCTAGGTGAGTCATAGCATTTCTTCCAAGGAGCAAATGTCTTTTAATTTCATGGCTGCAGTCACCATCTGCAGTGATTTTGGAGTCAAATAAAATAAAGTCTATCACTGTTTCCCCATCTACTTGCCCTGAAGTGATGGAATCAGATGCCATGATCTTTGTTTTTTGAATGTTGAATTTTAAGCCATGATTTTCACTCTCCTCTTTACTTTCATCAAGAGGATCTTCAGTTACTCTTTGCTATATGCCATAAGGGTGGTGTCATCTACATATCTGAGGTTATTGATATTTCTCTCAATAATCTTGATTCTAGCTTGTGCTTCATCCAGTCTGGCACTTCACATGATGTATGCTGCATAAAAGTTAAATAAGCAGGGTGACAGTATACAGCCTTGACCCACTGCTTTCCCAGTTTGGAAGCAGCCCCTTGTTCCATGTCCAGTTCTAACTGTTGCTTCTTGATCTGCATACAGATTTCTCAGGAAGCAGGTCAAATGGTCTGGTATTCCCATCTCTTCAAGAATTTTCCATGGTTTGTTGTCATCCACATAGTTGAAGGCTTTGGCATAGTCAATAAAGCAGAAGTAGATTTTTTTCTGGAATGCTCTTTCTTTTTCTATGATCCAACTGATTTGGTAATCTAATCCCTGGTTCTGCTGCCTTTTCTAAATCCAGCTTGAACATCTGGAAGTTCTTGGTTCGTGTACTGTTGAAGCCTCACTTGGAGAATTTTAAGTATTACTTTGCTAGTGTGTGAGATGAGTACAATTGTGCAGTAGTTTGAACATTCTTTGGCATTGCCTTCCTTTAGGATTGGAATGAAAACTGATCTTTTCCAGTCCTGTAGCCACTGCTGAGTTTTCCAAATTTGCTGGCGTGTTGAGTACAGCACTTCCATAGCATCATCTTTAGGACTTGAAATAGCTCAACTGGAATTCCATCACCTCCTCTAGCTTTGTTTGTAGTGATGCTTCCTAAGGCCCACTTGACTTCAGACTCTGGGATATGTGGCTCTAAGTGAGTGGCACTCCACTGTGATTATCTGGGTCATGAAGATCTTCCTTGTACAGTTCTTCTGTGTATTCTTCCCACCTCTTCTTGATCTTCTGCTTCTTTCTGTCCTTTATTGTGCCCATCTTTGCATGAAATGTTCCCTTGGTGTATCTAATTTTCTTGAAGAGATCTCTAGTCTTTCCCATTCTGTTGTTTTCCTCTATTTTTTTTTGCATTGATCACTGAGGAAGGCTTTCTTATCTCTCTTTGCTGTTCTTTGGAACTCTGCATTCAGATGGATATAGCTTTCGTTTTCTCCATTGCCTTTATCTTCTCTTCTTTTCTCAGCTATTTGTAAGGCCTCCTCAGACAACCATTTTGCCTTTTTGTATTTCTTTTCCTTGGTGATGGTCTTGACCACTGCCTCCTGTACTATTTCATGAACCTCTGTCCTTAGTTCTTCAGGCCATCTGTCTATCAGATCTAATCCCTTGCATCTGTTTGCCACTTCCACTGTATGATTGTAAGGAATTTGATTTAGGTCATACCTGAATGGTCTAGTGGTTTTCCCTACGTTATTCAGTTAAGTTTGAAATTGGCAATAAGGAGTTCATGATCAGAGTCACTGTCAGTTTGAGGTCTTGTTTTTGCTGACTCTTTAGAGCTTGTCTATCTTTGGCTGCAAAGCATATAATCAATCTTATTCCAGTGTTGACCATCTTGTGATGTCCATGTGTAGAGTGGTCTCTTGTGTTGTTGGAAGAGAGTGTTTGCTATGAACAGTGCATTCCCTTGGGAAAACTCTGTTGACCTTTGCCTTGCTTCATTTTTTAATCTAAGGCCAGACTTGCCTGTTACTTCAGGTATCTCTGGACTTCCTAATTTTGCATTCTAGTCTTCTATGATGAAAATGACATATAGTAGTTAGCACTCATAAGTACTATTAATTTTGTATTCTTATTGTTTTCAAGTTGCTGCTATTCTTGGGGGTGGAGCTCATAACTTTGGTTGTACTGTATTCATCTATCCCGAGCTCAGTGCTGGTCTTAAACTTAATAAAGGCTTGTTCATTAATGGTAGGAGAATGATTGAAGACATAATGGCTTCATTTAGTAATACCTAAATGAAACAAGGCTCAAACCCTCTTTAAAACATTCAATTTGAGTCATTGAATTAAATAAATTATCTCCTGACCTTCCTGCGAACCTTGTATCAAATATCTATTTTTGACAATAGTGACAGACGAGGTTGTGGGAAAAATGGCTTTGTGCTCAGTTGTTCTGGGAAATGTTTATCATTTTTATATAATAAAATTCACTTTTCAGTGAACAACAGACATTTAAAAGAAAACATCTGCCAAAAGATTGTTTATACAAAACTCTTCTTTCCCCAAGAGAAGCTGATGTTCAGTTGGAAACTCACATGTCTCACTTGGTCCCCATAGGCAACATTTCACCTAAATATATTTACTTGCTTCTTCCAAATGGCTAAGCTGAACTCACAGTCTTTGCAGGAAGCATACTATTTTAGGTGGATATTTCTCTTTCTCCTCTTATGCTGGTATTTTACATTACAAAGAGGAAAATGTGTCCCAAACATTTTTTTTAAGTATTCTTAGTATTTGTAGAAATATGTTGCTCCCACTGTATTTAAATGACTGCTGCCAAAAACATTGTAGATACATGGGCTTCAATAGTAAATGTAAGAAGCAACAATACTAAATTGATTTTATAATGTGCTGATTTGGATAGCCTGTGTTATTATACATTCTCCTAGCAACTTCTATTTCTAACTCTGTTCCATTAATAAAATGTGGACTAATTATTTTTTCTACATGTTTAATTATTCAATGAATATTTTCTTTTCTAAGCTCCATGAAGGCATGATCCATATTTGTTTTTGTACATCTGTATCCTCAGGACTTAGTACTTGCAAATAATAGGTGCTACATTTATATTTATTCAAAAATTAGTGAACAAATAATGAAAAAAGAGGCACAGTATATTTCCTTGGAACTCAAAAATTAGGATCCCTTCAGTTCAGTTCAGTCGCTCAGTTGTGTCCGACTATTTAAGAACTTCTAATTCCAATTGAGATAGACTATCATATATTAAATTTACTCTCCAATTTAAAAAGCTACAAAATATGGACAAAATATAGTTATCAGTTCTTTGTACTGATTGGACAGGACACAATGCAAGGAATTTCATTCTCTCTTGCTGTCTTTTTAAAGAGGCTTACCAAACTGTAAGTCAGGAAAATAGAGCCCAGTCAAGAAAACAGCAGAAGAAAGAAATTTCTGTATAGGTTGGCAAAGCTACTGGGATTTAGGGTAACAATTCTGAGAAGGTGAAAGATACAGAGAAGGAACACCAAAAACCAAAAATCTGGATAAAAGCTCACCTTGGCTGCTGGGTCAACTTCGACACTTCACATACATCACACACATCTCTAGAGGGCATAGCATAGAAAAGTGCTGAGTGGCTGAAAACAGCAGTGTCTCAGAGTGTTGAAGAGATGTTCAAGTTCCAGCTCAGAGTAGAGAAAGCTTTGTGGACACAACTAGCTTTCATATGAGACTCCAGGGAGGCCCTACCCTACACAAAGGGGAATTCCTTCAAGATAAGAGCCACACTTTAGAAATAAGAACAAAGCTCATCCAGACCCACTGTAACAAAACCTATAACCAAAGCTATAAGAGTCAGAATGAACTACCAGTAATTTTACTGCATGAACAGACTTTTTATATTCCTAAGTGTTGATATGATCTTTTTGTATTCCAGTATCTGGTTATCTTTAAGGGGCAAAATATAAAGTTGTGAAACATGAAAACAAGCAGTAAAGTAGTTGATAAAAGGTAAAAAAGGAAAGAGGGGAAGACCCTGAGATGGCCTATATTTAGAATTATAGATAAAGCCTCAAAATTACTATGACTGATACACTGAAGACCAAAGAATTCAAAGGAGAAACTAATTCTGTCATAAAAAATGAATGGACACTTCAGAGCTGCAAAATGCAATTAAGAACTCAATGGATAGGTTCACTGGTAACCTAGGTGGAGCAGCAAGCATCATTAGTAATTTCCAAGACAGGCAAGTAGAAGATATGCAAACTCTTCAGTTCAAAGGGGTGGTAAACAACGTATGGAAAAAGGCAGATTGGAAGAGAAATACATGACTTTGTCAAAAGATATAATATATATGTTTGAAAAACAAACATGTAGAGAAACTATAAAAATTATGCAGATCCAAAAGCATGTACAACAATGTCCATAGTATCTTTACTCAAAATAGTGCTAACTATTAGTTAGCTAGTGAATCTATTTGTCACTTTCACTGTACAGTCATAACAGATTTGATTTTGGTCATACCTGAGTGGCCTTGTGGTTTACTCTGTGTGTGTTAGTCACTCAGTCATGTTCAACTTTTTGTGACCCCAGAAACTGTAGCCCTCCAGGCTTCTGTGTGGGAAGTGAAGTAGATTGCCATTCCTAGTGCTAACTCATATGAAAACATATGAGTTTATCAACATACAATGTGTAAACAAAATGTACTGATTCCTAAGATGAAATATTACTCTGCTATAAGAACGTGGGCTGCAGTGCACTAAACATTCTTAATGGATCTCAAAAATACTACCTTCAACAAAAGAAGCTATACTCAAACGAGTATGTACTATTTGATTAATAAGAATAAAAATCAATGCAAGTTAATCTGTGGTTATAGAAGTGAAAGTAATCCTTACTTCTGAGGAAGTGCTGAATGAGAAAGGGCTCTAGGGAACAATCTAAGAAAATGTAAAACAACATTAGTTTTGACCTGGAGTGTGTTTTCTTCTAATCTTATTGTACTTTGTCTTTAAAATGCTATAGATAAGTAATTAGAAATAACTACAAATATCTATGGATAAATAAGTAAACAAAAAAAATTAATATATTCTATAGATATTAATGGCTATTTATTCCCTAAGAATATTACATTGTTGGGGACGTTTTGCAGGGGCAGTATGTAGAGTAACTTTATTTTTTCTTGGGAAGCAAAACCGAGAAGTTCCAGTTCCAGCCTCATTGGTGAAAACACAAACACAAAGGCAATCCCTGGGTGCTGTCTTTCAGGAATACTGTCGTCTAGTGAGGAGGGCAAACACTGTGTAGAGAAACACACACATGAGACAGGGATAAGCAGGGAGATAGGAGATGCAGGGCAATTACAGTGAATTAAAGTAGGTTGTTTTTGAGGGCTCTGAGGGCTTAAGATATGAGATTAAAAAGCTGAACAGACCCAGCCTTGAACAGTCACATGATACTTTGTGAAAAGAACATGCAGACCCCCTCTTCTCTAAAATAGTTACACTGCTGGGTTGTCATGGCGTTACCCACTTTTTTACTAGAAGACATCTTGCCCCTATGTCCTCATCTGTTGCTTCTTCCTTATTTACTCAACCATTTATTTTTTCTTTCAAAAGTTAGAGTTTCAAAAAACTAAAAACTGACAAATTCCAGGGTAGTACAAAGGTTTCAGGCAAAGGCCTGAAATTTCCAGTTCTAACATATCTCCAAGTTGAATCTTATAAAGGATTTCCATACAGTACACTGAGAAAACAGCTATTCCTTTAAAAAAAAAATACATGCAATGATTAGATTGTCAACTTCTGTTTTTGCTTACAAATAAAATTTAGAACATGTTATTGCAAAATTCAGACTTAAACTAAAGAAAATATCCCTTTACCTCAACGGTAAAGAATCTGCCTGCAACGCAGGAGTCCAGGGTACAATTCCTGGGTTGAGAAGATTCTCTGGAGAAAAGAATGGCAATCCATTCCTCTTTCCACACAGAAGCCTGGAGGGCTACAGTTTCTAGGGTCACAAAAAATTGGACATGACTGAGTGACTAACACACGCAGGGTAAACCACAAGGTCATTCAGGTATGACCAAAATCAAAGCTGTTATGACTGTACAGTGAAAGTGACAAATAGATTCAAGGGATTATGTCGGATAGAGTGCTAAAAACTATGGACAGAGGTTTGTAACATTATACAGGAGTCAGTGATAAAACCATCCACAATAGGAAAAAGAGGCAAAATGGTTGTCTGAGGAAGCCTTACAAATTAATGAGAAAAAAAGAGAAGCAAAAGGCAAAAGAGAAAAGAAATGATATACCCCCCTGAATGCAAGTTTCTAGAGAACAAGAGAAGAGATAAGAAGGCTTCATTAGTGAACATTGCAAAGAAAAAGAGGAAAACAATATGATAGGAAAGACTAGAGATCTCTTCAAGAAAATTAGAGATACCAGGGAATATTTCTTGCAAAGATGGGTGCAATAAAAGACAGAAATGATATGGACCTACAGAAGCATAAGATATTAAGAAGAGGTGGCAAGAACACACAGAAGTATACAGAAAAGATCTTAATGACCCAGATTACCACGATGGTGTGATCACTCCAGACATCCTGGAGTGTGAAGTCAAGTGGGCTTTAGGAAGCATTACTATGGTCAAAGCTAGTGGAGGTGATGGAATTCCAGCTGAGATATTTCAAATCCTAAAAGATGATGCTGTGATAGTGTTGCACTCATTATGCCAGCAAATTTGGAAAACAGAAGTGCACACAGGACTGGAAAAAGGTCCCTTTTCATTCCAATGCCAGAGAAGATCAATGCCAAAGAATGTTCAAACAGCCCCATAATTGCACTCATCTCACATGTTAACCAGGTAATGCTCAAAATCTTTCAAGCTAGGCTTAAAAAGTACATAAACCAAGAACTTCTAGATGTTCAGATTGGATTTAGAAAAAGCAGAAGAACCAGAGTTCATATCACCAACATCTGCTGGATCAAAGAAAACACAAGGGAATTCCAGGAAAAAAAAAATCCACTTCTGCTTCATTGACTGTGTTAAAGTCTTTGTGTAGATACCAACAAACTGCAGAAAATTCTTAAAGAGATGGGAATACCAGACCACCTTATCTGCCTCCTGAGAAATCTGTATGCAGATCAAGAAGCAACAGTTAGAACTTGACATGGAACAATGGACTGGTTCCAAATTGGGAAAGGAGTACATCAAGACTGTATATTGTCAACCTGCTTATTTAACTTATATTCAGAGTACATCATGCAAAATGCCAGACTGGATGAAGCAAAAGCTGGAATCAAGATTGCTGGGAGAAATATCAATAACCTCAGATATGCAGATGACTCCACCCATATGGCAGAAAGCAAAAAGGAACTGTAGAGCCTCTTGATGAAGGTGAAGGAGGAAAGTTAAAAGGCTGGCTTAAAACTCAATATCCAAAAAACTAAGATCGTGGCATCCAGTTCCTTCAGTTCCATTCAGTTCAGTTGCTCAGTCGTGTCAGACTCTTGGCAACCCCATGAACCACAGCACTCCAGGCCTTCCTGTCCATCACCAGCTCCCAGAGTCTGCCCAAACCCATGTCCATTGAGTTGGTGATGCCATCCAACCACCTCATCCTCTGTTGTTCCTTTCTCCTCCTGCCTTCAATCTTTCCCAGCATCAGGGTCTTTTCGAATGAGTCAGCTCTTCTCATCAGGTGGCCAAAGTATTGGAGTTTCAGCTTCAACATCAGTCCTCCCAATGAACACCCAGGACTGATCTCCTTTAGCATGGACTGGTTGGATCTCCTTGCAGTCCAAGGGACTCTCAAGAGTCTTCTCCAACACCACAAGTTCAAAAGCATCAATTCTTCTGTGCTCAGCTTTCTTAATAGTCCAGCTCTCACATCCATACATGACCACTGGGAAAACCACAGCCTTGACTAGGTGGATCTTTGTTGATAAAGTAATGTCTCTGCTTTTTAATATGCTGTCTAGGTTGGTCATAACTTTTCTTCCAAAGAGCAAGTGTCATTTAATTTCATGGCTTCACTACTCCAGTTACTTCACTTCATGGCAAATATGAGGGAAAAAAAAAATGGAAACATTGGCAGACTTTATTTACCAGGACTCCAAAATCACCACAGACGGTGACTGCAGCCATGAAATTAAAAAATGCTTGCTCCATGGAAGAAAAGCTATGACAAACCTAGACAGTGTATGGAAAGCAGAGACATGGCTTTGTTGACAAATGTCCCTAAAGTCTAAGCTCTGGTTTTTCCGGTAGTCATGTACAGATGTGAGAATTGGACCATAAAGAAGGCTGATCACCGAAGAATTGATCTTTTTTAACTGTTATGTTGGAGAAGACTCTTAAAAGTCCCTTGAACTGTGAGATAATCAAACAAGTCAGTCCTAATGGAA
This sequence comes from Neotragus pygmaeus, assembly GCA_006410875.1. NCBI lineage: Eukaryota > Metazoa > Chordata > Mammalia > Artiodactyla > Bovidae > Neotragus > Neotragus pygmaeus. The sequence continues at coordinate 131,130 of SJYV01005869.1, read as the reverse complement.
ACAACCCTGAATATCCATTGGAAGGATCAATGCTAAAACTGATGCTCCAATACTTAGGCCACCTAATGGGAAGAGGTACTCACTGGAAAGATTGAGGGTAGGAAGAGAAGATTGTGACAGAGGATGAGATGGTTGGAAGGCATCCTCGACTCAATGGACATAAGTTTGAGCAAACTCTGGGAGACAGTGAAGGACAAGATAACCTGGTGTGTTGTAGTCCTTGGCATTGCAGAGTCAGACACAACTAACCAACTGAACAACAACAAAAATTAGAGGTATTGCTATAGAAAATATTTTTTTTTCTATTCTATTATTTGGTCACACCATGCAGCATGTGGGATATCAGTTCCTGACCAGGAATTGAACCTGTGTGTCCCCTGCTATGGAAACATACAGTGTTAACCACTGGAAAGTCAAGAGGAGCCCCAAGAATCAGTGTTAACCCTAATATTTTTATTTCACTAGAATAACTCTCGGGGTCATAACCTTTGTTACAGAATCAGAGATGTGTCACTGTCCTTCCTGTGTTTTAGTGTATTTTTCATGCAAACACTTGAAATGCTTTGAGCTGCAAAAAAACACCTATATAAATGTGCTTGTTCCAAGTCACATGGGTGATTTTGACTGACTTCCTTCTTTCATTTCCCCTCTCCAGATACTGTTCTTCAGAATTATACATTTTTAAATGTAGAATACATGTCCAGACATATGGGTACACTATCATGACTAATATGGCCAAGGTATCCTTCACATTATTCCTATAATCTTAGGAAAATCATATCATATTAAAATTGAGTAGAACTTTAGAGATTGCTTTGTCCAAGTCACATATTTGAAAAAAAGAAAAAGAAAAAAAACTGAAAATATGAGTTTAAGAAAGTCTCAAAAACACAGCAAATTAATGACAAAACTGAGTCGATTCATGTCCTCTGATTCATTACGTATGAGTGAAAGTCGTTCAGTCCTGTCTGACTCTTTGTGACCCCATGAACTATACAGAGCATGGAATTTTCCAGGCCAGACTACTGGAGTAGGTAGCCTTTCCCTTCTCCAGTGGATCTTCCTGACCTAGGAATCAAATCAAGGTCTCCTGCATTGCAGGCAAATTCTTTACCAACCGAGCTATCACGGAAGCCCAACTCATTACATAGAAGTCTGTAAACCCAACCATACTTACCAAGAATGACCTCTATTTTATACACAATCAAGTACTTCTTAGTGTTGCTACTTTAGTTTTTTTTTTTAATCTGCACCTGTTGTGCTTAACCTAGATTAAAAATTCTTTAATGATGAATGCTACGATTCAAATTTCCTTTTCAATTCCCATTAGACACTACTAGCATAGGACATTATACACAGAAGTGATTCTAAAGGGAGTAGGGTCATTTTTATTTATTTTTCCATTGGTGCAGTGTATAACCATGTTCATAAGAGAAAAATTCATGTATTTAGAAAGAAAGAGGGAAATGGCCCAGGGAAAAGCAACCAGAACAAGCCAAGCAGGTCACCATGGTAACACCAGTTNAAGTGATTCTAAAGGGAGTAGGGTCATTTTTATTTATTTTTCCATTGGTGCAGTGTATAACCATGTTCATAAGAGAAAAATTCATGTATTTAGAAAGAAAGAGGGAAATGGCCCAGGGAAAAGCAACCAGAACAAGCCAAGCAGGTCACCATGGTAACACCAGTATGAAAATGTCATTCTCTTAAGTTTCTGACATTTCTGGTATGTTCAGGATGCCGGGCTCCATCTAGTGGTCTTATTTAAATTCCTGTCAGGCTACACCTTTTCAAATTCAATTCCCAAATAAGAGTGTTTTGTTTTTTTTTTCTTTCTTTTTTAAGGCGTACGTTTGCATTTGTAGGACACAGTTAGAGTTTGGTCTGTAAGATACATGGTTAGACATTTTGTCAATTACTGAATTACTGTTTCTAGATGCTAAAAAATCATATGGAAAGAGGTATATGAAAGTTTATAGTCTGTAAAATAATATATAATTCTAAGTTTATAACATATGGAGGGTTTTGTTCACACAAAGCATTTATTATGGAAATTTTACTCCAAAATCATTTATTTTCTTCTTTTTGAAAAGAGAAAAATAGGCCTTATTTTTCTCTGTTGAAATCTAGGTACATCAAAATATGAACATATAGTCCAATAGCAAAAGGAGCAAAGTTTTAACTTTAAAAATACATTCTCTGTTCCTCACAGGGGAAAAAAAAAATTCTTTATTGTGGTATCAACCAGCCACCCATGTGTATACAGAAAATTTAAGTATTAAAAAGCCAATTTGTGATTTCCAGATATATACTAAGTAAAACTATGAGGCTGTGGAGATAATTTATATTCCTTTTGTCCCTATATTAGCAGCCAATTAATAATTAAATATATCATATATTTGCATAAAGTACAAAAGATCGTAATGACACAGACAATCACAATGGTGTGATCGCTAACCTAGAGCCAGACATCATAGAATGTGAGGTCAAGTGGGCCTCAGGAAGCATCACTACAAACAAAGCTAGTGGAGGTGATGGAATTCCAGTTGAGCTATTTCAAATCCTAAAAGATGATGCTGTAAAAGTGCTGCACTCAATATGTCAGTGGATTTGTAAATGGTCACAGGACTGGAAAATGTCAGTTTTCATTCCAATCCCAAAGGAAGGCAATGACAAAGAATGTTCAAGTTCAGTTCAGTTCAGTCACTCAGTCATGTCCGACTCTTTGCCACCCCATGAATTGCAGCACGCCAGGCCTCCCTGTTCATCACCATCTCCCGGAGTTCACTCAGACTCACATCCATTGAGTCCGTGATGCCATCCAGCCATCTCATCCTCAGTCGTCCCCTTCTCCTCCTGCCCCCAATCCCTCCCAGCATCACAGTCTTTTCCAGTGAGTCAACTCTTCGCATGAGGTGG
>SJYV01005869.1:105341-120459 GCA_006410875.1 Neotragus pygmaeus | reverse complement strand
GGACTCTCAAGAGTCTTCTCCAACACCACAGTTCAAAAGCATCAATTCTTCGGCGCTCAGCTTTCTTTATAGTCCAACTCTCACATCCATACATGACCACAGGAAAAACCATAGCCTTGACTAGATGGACTTTTGTTGGCAAAATAATGTCTCTGCTTTTCAATATGCTATCTAGGTTTGTCATAACTTTCTTCCAAGAAGTAAGCGTCTTTTAATTTCATGGCTGCAGTCACCATCTGGAGTAATTTTGGAGCTCCTCCCCTCAAATAAAGAATATGGAAAATATGGAAATAGAGAATAGTTAGTGTCTTTTAGGCTGGCTAAAGTTTTTATAAAATATTATGATTGAATAATTATAAATCTCAAGGAGGGTAAGTACTATTGTCTTATTGTTTATAATAAATAGACTCTACAGATCAGTGCAATCCCCATCAAACTACCAATGGGATTTCTCACAGAACTAAAATTTAAAAATTCACAATTTCAATGAAACACAAAAGACACCGAATAGCTAAAGCAATTTTAAGAAAGAAGAATGGAGCTGGAGTAACAAACCTTCCGGACTCCAGCATATAATACAAAACTATAATAATCAAGACATTATGGTACTGGAATAAAAACATAAATGTAGATTAATAAAATAAGCTAGAAAGCCCAGAGATAAATCCATGTACCTATAGGCACCTTATCTTTGATAAAGGGGGCAAGAATATGCAATGAATTAAAGACAACCTCTTCTAGAAGTGGTACTGGGAAAATGGGACAGATACATGTTAAGCATGAAATTAAAACACTTCTAACACTGTACACAAAAGTAAGCTCAAAATGGATTAAAGACCTAAGTTTAAGGCCAGAAGTTATAAAACTGTTAGAGGAAAGCATAGGCATAACACTCTTTGACATAAATCACAGCAATATCCTCTTTGACTGACCTCCTAAACGAATGGGGAAAAAGAGCAAAATTAAACAAGTGGGACCTAATTAAACTTAAAAACTTTTGCGTAGCAAAAAAAAAACAACACAAAAAAACACAAAAAACTATGAACAAGATAAAAAGACGACCCTCAGAATGGGAGAAAATAATTGCAAATGATACAACTGAGTAAGAATTAATCTCAATACAAGCAGCTCATTCAGCTTAATGTCAGAAAAATAAACAACCCAATGAAAAATGAGCAGAAGGCCTAAATAGACATTTCTCCAAAGAAAATATACAGATAGCCAACAAAAGATGCTCAAAATTGCTCATTATTAGAAAAATGCAAATCAAAACTACAATGAGGTACCATCTCACACCAATCAAAATGGCCATTATCAAAAGATTTACAAACAATAAATGCTGGAGAGGGTATGGAGAAAAGTGACCCCTCTTACATTGTTGGTGGGAATGTAAATTGATAAGCCTCTATAGAGAACAATATGGAGATTTATTTTCAAAAACTGGGAATAAATCTATGACCCAGCCATCCCACTACTGGGCATATACCCAAGAAAATCATAAGTGAAAAAAACACAGGTACCCCAGTGTTCATTGCGGCAGTATTTACAATAGTTAGGACTTGGAAGCAATGCAGATGTCCATTGACAGATGAATGGATAAAGTGTGATACATACATACAATAGAATATTACTCAGCCATAAACAGGAACATGTTTGAGTCTGTTCTAGTGTGGTGGGTGAACCTAGATCTTGCTATACATAGAGAAGTAAATCTCTGTTATATAGAGAAAAACAAATATATTAATGCATATATATGACATCTAGAAAAATGGTACTGATGAACCTATATGCAGGGGAGGAATAGAGACGCAGACATCGAGAACAGGTTTGTGGACACAGTACGGGAAGGAGAGGGTGGGGCAGATTGGAGTAGCACTGAAGTGCATACATTAACACATGTAAAAGAGACAGATGGTAGGAGGCTGCTCCCTGAACACAGGGGGCTCAATCTGGTGCTCTGTGACAATCTCGAGGGTGGGACAGGGTGGTGGGTGGGGGGAGGTTCAAGAGTGGAGGAACACATGTACACATGTACACTGATTCACGTTGTTGTACAGCAGGTCTGCACAATGTTGTAAAGCAATCATCCTCCAATTAAAAATAAATAATATTAAACTATAGTTTAAAATAATGCAGATGTATTTATGCATATAAATATTTCAGTATCTATATACAAGGGAACATAGAGAAATTAAATTTTCTCAGTGTCACAGATATAGTATATTCACTGAGGAATAATTACTGAGAAATTAATGTGCACTAGTACTTTTAAAAAATATCCAATTCGTTTACTTTACAACATTGTATTGGTTTTGCCATGCATTGTTTAAACTAAAAAAAAAGTAAAAATAAAAATTTGCCAATTATTCTCACCCTGTATCCCCCTTCTGACAATAAGCAATCTGTTCTCTGTATCTTTCAGCATGTTTTTATTTGTTTTGTTTCTTTGTTTTTTAACCTGCCATATATAGGAGAGATCATATGGTATGTAGAATTTATCTTTTTCTGTTTGACTTTTTTCACTAAGCATAATACTCTCAAGGTCCATCCATGTTGTCACAAATGGCTAAATATCGCTGGGTTGGAAGATCCCCTGGTGGAGGGCATGGCGACCCACTCCAGTATTCTTACCTGGAGAATTCCATGGACAGAGGAGCCTGAAAGTCTACAGTCCATGGGGTCGCACAGAGTAGGACATGACTGAAGTGACTTAGCAGCAGCAGCAGTTCATGATCTGAGCCACAATCAGCTCCCGGTCTTGTTTTTGCTGACTTTATAGAGTGTCTCCATCTTCGGCTGCAAAGAATATAATCAATCTGATTTTGGTATTGACTATCTGGTGATGTCCATATGTAGAGTCATCTCTTTTGTTGTTGGAAGAGGTTGTTTTTCTATGACCAGTGTGTTCTCTTGGCAAAATTCTATTTAGCCTTCACCCTGCTTCATTGTGTACTCAAAAAGCCAAACTCGCCTGCTACTCTAGGTATCTCTTGATATCTCTTACAATCTCCTATGATAAAAAAGACATCCATTTTTTGTTTGTTTATTTGTTTTATTCTGTTTTGTTTTTTTGGTGTGCTAGAAAGTCTTGTAGGTCTTCATGGAACCTCCTTCAACTTCATAGAACCCGATTCATAGAAATTCAACTTCAACTTCTTTGGCATTAGTGGTTGGGGCCTAGACATGAATTACTGTGATATTGAATGGTATACATTGGAAATGAACCTAGATCATTCTGTTGTTTTAAAGATTGCACCCAAGTTCTGCATTTAGGACTGTTCTGTTGACTATGAGGGCTACTCCATTTCTTTTAAGAGATTCTTGCCCACAATAGTTATAATGGTCATCTGAATTAAACTTGCCCATTCTTGTCCATTTTAGTTCATTGCTTCCTAAACTGTTGATGTTCACTCTTGCCATCTCCTGTTTGATCACTTCCAATTTACCTTGATTCACGGACCTAACATTCCAGATTCCTATTCAATATTGTTCTTCACAGCATTGGACTTTACTTTCACCACCAGCCACATATATAACTGGACATTGTTTCTGCTTTGGCTCAGCCTCTTCTTTCTGCCGTATTTCTCCACTTTTCTCCAGTAGCATACTGGACACCTATGACCTGGAGAATTCATCTCTCAAAGTCATATCTTTTTGGCTTTTCATAATGTTCATGAAGTTCTCACGGCAAGAGCACTGAAGTGGTTTGCTATTCTCTTCTCTAGTGGACCANCCACTCTTCTCCAGTAGCATACTGGACACCTATGACCTGGAGAGTTCATCTCTCAAAGTCATATCTTTTTGACTTTTCATAATGTTCATGAAGTTCTCACGGCAAGAGCACTGAAGTGGTTTGCTATTCCCTTCTCTAGTGGACCATGTTTTTTCTGAACTCTTCTCCATGATCTGTCTGGCTTGGTGGCCCTACAAGGTATGGCTGTAGTTTTAGTGAGTTAGACAAGGCTATGGTCATGTGATCAGTTTTGTTAGTTTCATGTGATTGTGTTTTTCATTCTTTCTGCCCACTGATGGATGAGGATAAGAAGCTTGTGGAAGTGTCCTGATGAGAGGGACTGGCTTTGGGGAAAAGAAATAATATACCCATCTGAATGCAGAGTTCCAAAGAATAGCAAGGAGAGATAAGAAAGCCTTCATAAGTGATCTGTGCAAAAAAGACTAGGAATTTTTTAAGAAAATTAGAGATGCCAAGGGAATGTTTCATGCAAAAACAAACACAATAAGGAGCAGATACAGTGTGTACCTAACAGAAGCAGAAGAACTTAAGAAAAGGTGGCAAGAATATATAGAAGAACTTTACAGAAAAGATCTTAATNAATTTTTTAAGAAAATTAGAGATGCCAAGGGAATGTTTCATGCAAAAACAAACACAATAAGGAGCAGATACAGTGTGTACCTAACAGAAGCAGAAGAACTTAAGAAAAGGTGGCAAGAATATATAAAAGAACTTTACAGAAAAGATCTTAATGACCCAAATAACCATGATGTTGTGATCACACATCTATAGCCACACATCTTTCAATGTGAACTCAAGAGAGTCTTAGCAAGCATTACTATGAGCAAAGATAGTGGAGGTTGTAGATTTCCAACTGAGCTATTTCAAATCCTAAAAGATGATGCTGTGAAAGTGCTGCACCCAGTATGCCAGCAAATATGGAAAACTCACTGGTGGCCACAGGACTGGATCAGGTCACATTTCACTCCAATCTCAAACAAGGGCAATGCCAAAGAATGTTCAAACTACCACACAGTTGTATTTATTTCACAAGCTACCAAAGTAATGTTCAAAATTCTCCAAGTTAGGTTTCAACAGTGCATGAACTGAGAACTGCCAGATGTTCAAGATGGATTTAGAGAAGGCAGAAAAAGACCAGAGACCAAATTTCCAACATCCATTGGGTCATAGAAAGAGCAAGAGAGTTCCAGAAAAACGTCTATTTCTGCTTCATTGACTATGCTAAAGTCATTGACTGTGTAGATCACAATAAACCATGGAAAATTCTTCAAGAGATGGGAATACCAGACCACCTAACCCACCTCTTGTGGGTCATCATGCAGTTCAAGATGAAACATTTTAACTGGACATGGAAAAANTTTCTAAATGAAGTAAATGTTATCAGTCCTTTGGGAAGACGTCTAGGGTACCAACAGGAAACAGACAAATAAAGATGATGCTGAAAATTTTAAGCATAAAGTCCAAGAATGTTTAATGATTTTTTTAATATGAGGCAGTGATCAAGAGAAATTTATATTGGAGGGAGGAAAATATTTATTTTTTACTTTGTATTGGGTTCAAGGTGAACTTCATTTGGAAGTTTTGATGAGAAACTAGAGCTACTTCTTCAGAGCTCATTACATGACAGAGCCTGCTGGAAAGTGATTGAATGATAGTCAGCTTGTGGATGCATGTGTGTGGAATTGGTTATGTCGAAGCCTGAGTTGCAGCTGTAAACCCAGTCTGCTGTTATCATTCAGAATCTATATTTGTCTCTGAGAAGCACTGAAATTTGATCATCGTAACTGAAATCCTTGGGAATTTGATAAATAAATTCAAAGGACTGTTTCAATTTGCAAAATAGCGTTTGAACATTTCTGCCACTGTAAGTACCGCAATCAGTAAAGTTGGGGGTGGGAGTGACACGTAACTTTGTAACCCAAATTACCATACCAAGAGTGCATAGGTGAACCAAGCCGCTACACTCAGAGAGCGATGAAAGTCTATCAAGCCTCCACTAGCTTGTATCTCTTTATCAAGCAAATTCCATGATGTGCTACTAGCATTTTACAATTAAATACCTTTAAAGTTTCAAGGGCTGACTTAAAATAAATTAGTTTTTGTATACTTTTAAAAACTTCCCTGGTGGCTCAGATGGTAACGCGTCTGCCTGCAAAGCAGGAGACCTAAAGCTCACATTTTAAAATTCCAACATCTATTTCTTTATTGTTGCTTTATATCTCAGCCACTACAAAAAGCATTCTAATTTGTAGTAGAATAATCACCAGTAATCCTATTTATCTTTGTGTAACAGATCCAAAGAAGAGAAGAGAAGAAGGATTAGACTGAAGAAAGCATACTATAGTATGCAAAAATTCAACTTTACGTATTAACATAGATATTGTCTGTTCAGTCAGTCAGTCATTCAGTTAAGTTGCTCAGTTGTGTCCGATTCTTTGCGACCCCATGGACTACAGGACCCCAGGCCTCCCAATCCATCACCAATTCCTGGAGCTTGCTCAAGCTCTTCTGTTGACTATGATGGCTACTCCACTTCTAAGGGATTCTTGCCCACAGTAGTAGATATAATGGTCATCTGAGTTAAATTCACCCATTCCAGTCCATTTTAGTTCGCTGATTCCTAGAATGTCGACGTTCACTCTTGCCACTTCCAATTTGCCTTGATTCATAGACCTGACATTCCAGGTTCCTATGAAATATTGCTCTTTCCAGCATCGGATCTTGCTTCTATCACCAGTCGCATCCACAACTGGTTATTGTTTTTGTTTTGGCTCCATCCCTTCATTCTTTCTGGAGGTATTTCTCCACTGATCTCCAGTAGCATATTGGGCACCTAATGACCTGGGGAGTTCCTCTTTCAGTATCTTATCATTTTGCCTTTTCATACTGTTCATGGGGTTCTCAGGGCAAGAATACTGAAATGGTTTACCATTCCCTTCTCCAGTGGACCACACTCTGTCAGACCTCTCCACCATGACCCGTCCATCTTGAGTGGCCCTACATGGCATGGCTTAGTTTCATTGAATTAGACAAGGCTGTGGTCCATGTGACCAGACTGACTAGTTGTCTGTGATTATGGTTGCAGTCTGTCTGCCCTCTGATGCCGTCTCTCAGTGCCTACCATCTTACTTGGGTTTCTCTTACCTTGGACATGGGGTAGGTCCTCACGTCTGCTGCTCTTGACTAATACAAATCAATGTTCTTGCCATGAACTATCAGTTGCTCTGTGATCTTGTCTCCAATCCTCCTTAACTTCCTAATCTTCTCCACCTTCTAATTCACCCTGCTCATGTTGGCCTCCTGGATGTGTCTCAGTGATGCTGTGAACCCCCTGATCCACACATTTTGCAATAGTTGGTCCTGGAATGTTCTTTCTGCAGTAGTCACTTTCCCTCCCTCACTTCCTTAAGATCTATATTCAAGCTATTCCCATCATAGACTCTACCCACTACAGAGTGGCTTTATTTATTTTCCTCTTTCTAACATGCACCATCACCCAACAGATAGTCAATTGATTGTTTAATAGCTATGTTTTCATAATCAGAATGCAAGCTGTATGTGTGCAAAGGTGTTTGTTTCTGGTTTGTTACTATACTATATTATATAAATATATATATACACACACACACACTATATGTAGTACACATATATACTATATATATATTATATTATATCCCACTTCTAAAACTGAGACTGATGCTTTAGTAAATGTTTGAGTGCATAAATAACTGAATGAATTTTCTGAATATTAAATATACAGATGATCTCCCCTTTTCTTACAAAACATATTTTTGAAGAAAAAGGCATTTGAAGTAAAATAAAAAATAGAAAAGTAAACTGGAAAAGAACAGGAGTTAAACCAAGAGGCAAATGTTTTATGAAGTCTCCAAATATATGTGCTTGTTAGAGATCTGAAAGATATAATTTTAGCATTGATTTAAGTCATTGATTTTATTTTTCAACATTCAGGATGAGGTTAAAATATCTCTATTGTTTGAATGTATAGTTTCTTAAAAAATCTTTTTTCAAATACAGTATTTTTTCAAATAAATTTTATTTCCCCACTTCTATCAATTCACTAAATAAAAGAAAATGCAAATAAATATTCAAATGCAAACCAACTACTCTAAAATTTAAAAAAAAACTGGCAAAATATTGAATGTGTTGAATATATTTTATTCAAAACACATATTTTTTACAAATTACAAATATTTATTTGTGCAATTACAAATATCAACTTATATAAATTATAAATATTTATTCAAAACTGTTCAATGTATTTTAATATATTCAAAGACAAATATGTTGATATTGCTGTGGCAAACTTGTGGTTGATGGGCAACATTTTGATATTGCCTATCACCAAATTTATTAATTTTAACTTTCATCAGTTGATATACAAAAGACATTATTGTGAAAGACAAATTATGAGCATCAAAATGTGCAAATGTGGTCTTTCTAGGACTTAAGGTAAAGTTGGTACAAAATTGGAGCAGTGAAGCTGATTCAGTCAATTCTAAGTCACTTCTAAGTGAATAAGAGAAGAATTTCCTCAGGGCAGCTAACAACAATACACATTCCTTCACCTCTATAGATGCACTTACTGGAACCATGTGTGTGCATGCCAAGTCGCTTCAGTTGCATCCAAGTCTTCGCAACCCTGCGGTTTGTAGCCTGACAGGATCCTCTGTCCATGGGATTCTTTAGGCAAGAATACTACAGTGAATTGCCATGCCCTTCCCCGGGGAATCTTCCTGACCAAGGAATCAAATCCACATCTCTTGTGTCTCCTGCATTGACAAACAGGCTGTTTACCACTAACGCCACATGGGAAGTCCCAGAAAACCACACATATCAGTGTTTTTAGCAAGAAGTGGGATGCTCCTGGTTAGGATGCCTGAGACGTTAAGAAACCTCTAATGCACTAGGAATAATAATCTTCCCTGGTGGCTCAGATGGTAAAACGTCTGCCAGGAGACCCGGGTTCAATCTCTGGGTCAGGAAGATCTGGAGAAGGAAATGGAAACCCACTCCAGCCATAGACGGAGGAACCCGGTAGGCTACATACAGTCCATGGGGTTGCAAAGAGTCAAACACGACTGAGCACCTTCACTTTATTCTTTATATTAAGGCACGAGGAAGCCATATTCTGATAATGCACACATTTTTGCTTGTTGTTGCTTGTCTTAATGTTTTACTTATATTCCATTTTTCTTGGTATTTCAAGGTTATTGACATGATTCAGTCTTAAAAACTGCAACCAGGACCTCTACTTCTTCACTTTTGCCTCTTTAATCTTGAAATAAGGAGCATGACTAATCCTTTGCCTTCATACTTATTTTTGGAGAGTGTATGTAATAAAGATGTGTCTAGCACTGGCTTTTTTAGCCTCGGGCTACTGGGTAACAGCTTTTAACTATTCCTTCCATTAGTGGGTTGGTTTCTCTCCGTATCTAAGAAATGACCAAAATGGGGGTTGCCTGGGAAATGGTCTCTCTGAAGCTGAAACAGCTATAACAGTTAAAATATGGGTAAAATTCTGTCTTGGCAGAATTCAGATACTGTTTCGAGTTCAGTGTTAAATAAATGTTCTCTGTAGCTGGAAGTTTTTATATAATTAGCTATAGCTCAACATATGCTACACTGTAATAAAAGTGTTATTTTTCAAGGCAGGAAGACTCAATTGGAGTTTTTTCTTTGGAGCCTGTGTATTTATGTTAATACTTCATCACAAATATTGTATGCATTTTTGCCTTTAGTATTCTTCGACTTAAGAATGAAATCCTACTACTAAACAAGTTCATATATTTCAGAATAAATAATTGAATTCAGAATACTACTTCAAATAGAATGTTAAACTTTGGATTAGATTGCAAACAGTAAAATTTAAATCTACCAGCAAACCAATTTATTTGCTGGTCATTAACAAATATTTATAATTATTTCTTGAAGTTTTATATAACATAAAAAATGTTTCATTACCATATTCAGGGCAAATAAGTTTTAAAATACTTGACAATCTCTCAGTGATCATACACCATGTGCTTGTGGATATTATTTTTTTATTTCTCAGCAAGAGTATCATAAGGGCCCTTGGAAAATATTACGTAAAACAATAATTAACAGAGTTAAAATAAGATCAGTTGGATGAAGACAGCGCACAAGAAGGACAGAAATGTTAAGTTATAAATATCAGCTATCTAGAGAGTACTGGTATGGAATTTTTATTTGCAANCAGCAAGAGTATCATAAGGGCCCTTGGAAAATATTACGTAAAACAATAATTAACAGAGTTAAAATAAGATCAGTTGGATGAAGACAGCGCACAAGAAGGACAGAAATGTTAAGTTATAAATATCAGCTATCTAGAGAGTACTGGTATGGAATTTTTATTTGCAAAATGGTAGAACCACACTACTTAACTGGCTTAAACAGAAGGGAGTTTATTTTCTTTTTTTATTTGAGAAGTTCAAGGATCAGTTCAGTTCAGTTCAGTCACTCAGTCGTGTCCGACTCTTTGCGACCCCATGAATCGCAGCATGCCAAACCTCCCTGTTCATCACCAACTCCCGGAGTTCACTCAAACTCACGTCCATCGNTACTCCTTTTCCTATTTGGAACCAGTCTGTTGTTCCATGTCCACTTCTAACTGTTGCTTCCTGACCTGCATACAGGTTTCTCAAGAGGCAGGTCAGGTGGTCTTGTAGTCCCATCTCTTTCAGAATTGTCCACAGTTTATTGTGATCCACACAGTCAAAGGCTTTGGCATAGTCAATAAAGCAGAAATAGATGTTTTTCTTGAACTCTCTTGCTTTTTCCATGATCCAGCAGATGCTGGCCATTTGATCTCTGGTACCTCTGCCTTTTCTAAAACCAACGAACATCTGGAAGTTCATGGTTCACGTATTGCTGAATTATTTATTATTTATTTATTATTTATTATTATTTTTTTCTTATATCTTATTATTAGGAAGTCCCAGTGTACACCTCTTTTATAATGGATGTGGTACAGTATAGTTTTAGCAGAAAGAGATAATAGCAAAAACATAAACATGGAAATCTCATTTATACCAAGAGAATATTATATAATTTTGACCAAACTGGATATATCTACTAGCCTTTAACTGTTATTAAACAAAACATAATTTTAAAATTGTTTTTATAACATCACACATATAGATAAGGTAATTTATCAGGTAATAATTTTACCACTTAATGTGTAAAGGAGCAAACTGATTGTTTTGGAGATAAGCTTTCATTACATTTGTGAAGCAATCTAAAACAGTCCTTACTAAGATTGGTCATCCTTTTCAGGTTACAGCTTCTCATAAGGTGAGACTAAATGAATATTTAAAAATTACACATGTGCTGGTTGACATTTTTTTTGAAGGATCACATTTGCAACATCCCTGTTCTGTTGTCTAACAAAATAAAAGCAACATTTCACCTCAGCAAGTCTTCCTGTTTCAGGCACTATCCTAGCTGCTCATGACATTTACACACCACCCTGTTGGGTCTCCCCTCTATTTTACATGAAAGGAAACGGAGAGTCAAAGAATAAATACAACAGAGATTGGTCACACAATCTGTAAACTTGTTATTACTATACATCAACAATTTGCAAGCATTTGCACTTTCCTCAAAGAATGGCAAAAGAATATCTTTTTTAAAACTTGATTTAAAGCAAAATTAACTTTTTAAAAACAAATTTACACAAAATTGATCAAAAATAATTGGAAGTGCTTTGAGCAACATGCATCCAAATCAAGAGTCATAGAGTCTCCTGGAGTTGGCTCAGTGCCTGCTTGCACCAGCCTCAAGCAAGTCAACTAGCTTCTCTTTCCATGGGGCATGTGATGGAAAATGCCAAGTGAGGTGGTGGAAATTAAATGGAATGATAAATGAAAAATGCCTAAAACAGCATTGTAACCTAATAAACAATAGCGTGAGCTGTTGCTTTTATGATTGATGTTAACCTATGTAAATTTACTTTCAAGTGTATAATTGTTTTAGCTAAGAACCTAAAGAGTCGCCTTCTCCAAAGACATGAGGATGCTAAGAGCCATAAAAATCCATTTCCCGTAACCCCTTAATTGAAACAAAGTTCCAATTGTCTCTAGCTGTACAATAATGAAGAACTAGAATGGCATTATAGGAACAGTGTTTTTTCAGATGTAGGGAAATAAATGGTGTTTTTTTACTCAGTTGCCTAAAACATTGCAGCAGCTTTCTAGGTAAGAGATATAGACAATTTGTCTTTGTTATAAGAACTTTCCTAGGTGACTCACACAGTTCACAAAGAACAGTGGGAAGTAAATGAGAAAACAGAGACTGGAAATGATGTAGTAGCCAAATCTAGTAGTGTGTAAAGGGAGAAAATCCTGAAAGGCAAGAAAAGAAATACCAGCTGGAACAGAAGAACTGAAACGACTTTCCCATATCTTCTGGGAACAAGGTCAGCTGTAACCTCACTGATAACATAAACCAGGTGTGATATAAATCCTTAGTGATTAAAAAAAAATGATACATATAAAATCAAATTTGGCTATGCCTCAGTGTAATCCATTTTTCTACCTCTCATTCATGTATCCCAAGGATTTGTTTAATTTTTATCATATAGTTGATTAGAAAGAAATAGAAGAGGTAAATCAGGAGCAGTAACAGTAAAGTAGGCACTTTATAAATACCTACTAACTTATTAATTAATATAATTTAAATAACCAGTAGCAAAAACAGTTTCATATTTGGAATGACATGCAACAGTGCTTTTGTGCGGAGAAGGCAATGGCCTTCTTGCCTGGAAAATCCCGTGGGCGGAGGAGCCTGGTAGGCTGCAGTCCATGGGGTTGTGAAGAGTCGGACACGACTGAGCGACTTCCCTTTCACTTTCATGCATTGGAGAAGGAAATGACAAGCCACTCCAGTGTTCTTGCCTGGAGAATCCCAGGGCTGGGGGAGCCTGGTAGGCTACCATCTATGGGTCACACAGAGTCAGACACGACTGAAGCGACTTAGCAGCAGTGCTTTTGTGATATCAGTTTTTTAGCTTCTAGCTCGTTCTCTAGTTTTTATGAAAAAGGGCTTTGAAATCTAGTGATTTGCTGGATTTCATTGAGTAGTTCAGATAATGACTAAGATTAGAAACCTTGTGTTTCTCATTAAACATAAGCCATTGTATAATACCTTGTGTTGTATTTGTGCCAGAGACATATACAGAGAGAAACTTGTGTTTCTTTTTCTTTAACAATGCACTTTTTCAGAGTCCATATATGTGTACAGATAACAGCCAAAGTCTTTCATTTAAACTGCCACTGAGTTCTAACCACCCTGTTTAGGACAAATTTCTAAGGGACATTAATAATAGTGAATATAGGCTGGCTGCTTAGTTGCTGAGCAGTCAGGCAGTCTAACACTGTGTTAGATGACCAGTCAGCTTGTTGGAGGCTTCTCCATTGTGTGAATCTCTGTGGTGTGTATGCACTCACTCAGTTATGTCCAGCTCTTTGCGACCCTACGATCTCTGTACGTCCAGGCAAATCCCTAACCACTCACCCTCTTATGCTGTGTGCTGAAGCTATAAAACCACTCATTCCCTATTTATTTTACAATCTTCCTGGCCCCCCGATGCCTGCAAAGTGCCGTTTCCTCTTCTGTTTTTTTTTTTTTTTTTTTTTTTTTAATTTTAACAGACTCCTACATTCACAAAGTCCTGATGTATATGTCATTATCAGAAGCTCAAAGCTTGATTTAAGCATCTTTTCCTAAGGGCATCAATCAGTTCAGTTCAGTCACTTAGTCGTGTCTGACTCTTTGCAACCCAAGGACTGCAGCACGCCAGGCCTCCCTGTCCATCACCAACTCCCGGAGTTCACTCAAACTCATGTTCATTGAGTCGGTGATGCCATCCAACCATTTCATCCTCTGTTGTCCCCTTCTCCTCTTGCCCTCAGTCTTTCCCAGCATCAGGCTCTTACCCAATGAGTCAGTTCTTCACATCAGGTGGCCAAAGTAAGAGGGTCAATAGCGTGCTGTAGTAACTATTAAAATCCCTATACACTCACTTGTCTCTCTTGTCTACTGTAAGTTCTTTATGAAACAGGCACGTTTTGTCCAATGTTGTAGTCCCACTATCCAGCAGTATAAGACCTGACATTATAGAGGAATATTATATAAATGGCTTGGTTAGCAGATGGAGCAGAATTGTATGTGGCATACAGAGTAGTGGTAAGAAGAGGAAGTACTATTTATATTTGTGTGTGCCATAAATAAGTAATTTAACATTCTTATTCTAATAAATTCCCTCAATATTTTGCCAGAAATCTACAGTGAGATTAATTGCATGTATTCACAGCTAGACTATGGAGACACAGGAAAAAGAGGCAACAAGTGTTGAATACATATTTATGACTAGATGTTCTATATGAACAAATAGATGCAAGAAACTGATTTGGGCTGGTGGGATAGAGTAGGAGATGAGGTGGATTTCAAGCCACAGATAAGAACTGAAGTGAAGCAACTGTTTTATAGAAGACCAGATAGTAAAAGCAGTTATAGATGATATATAAGTGAATGAGTGTTGGTGTGTTCCAATTAAAAAACAAAACAAAACAAAACAACAGATCAAGCAACGGACTGAATTTAGCCCACATGTTCTAATTTGAAGATACTTGAACTAGAAGAAGCTGAGCAAATAGGGTCATTTTCTTGGAAAAAGAGGACTGGCTTTTTATATGATTCCTCAAAGATTGGGTAAATCAAACTTGATAACCATTAACGATCAATGACTACANAACGGACTGAATTTAGCCCACATGTTCTAATTTGAAGATACTTGAACTAGAAGAAGCTGAGCAAATAGGGTCATTTTCTTGGAAAAAGAGGACTGGCTTTTTATATGATTCCTCAAAGATTGGGTAAATCAAACTTGATAACCATTAACGATCAATGACTACAGGTAGCGACATGTAGCTTTCAAAGAGAACTGGTCACTTCCATCCACCTGCTCATCAAACATCACATAAGTGAAAGTGAAAGTAAGTCACTCAGTCATGTCTGACTCTTTGCGACCTCATGGACTGTAGTCTACCAGGCTCCTCAATCCATGGAATTTTCCAGGCAAGAGTACTGGAGTGGGTTGCATAAGTCTTGCTTAAATCATCAAGAACATTTTCCCACCCACATACATTTTCTCGAATTACTGAAACACAAACACAAACCACAATGCAGGACATGAAAGAACACAGGCATGGAGTGTGTAGTCCTATTGTATGACTTTGGTTATGACTGTGATATTGGATATTAAATAAATCTATTGCAATGATGAGTGATATTCAGTTCAGTTCAGTTCAGTGACTCACTCGTGTC